>SZWC01011095.1:27754-89717 GCA_023375785.1 Penium margaritaceum | reverse complement strand
GAGGGAGGGTGGTAGGAAGGGTGGAAGGGAAGGTGAAAGGGAGGGCGAACGGGAGGGAAGAAGCGAGGGAGCGAGGGAGAGAGGAAGGGAGGCAGGGCGGGAGGCGGCGAGGGAGGAAGGGAGTGTGTAAGGGAAGAGGAGAGAAAGGGAGGAAGGGAAGGAGGAAGAGTGGCTGAGAGGGAGGGACAGAGGGAATGAGAAAGGGACGGAGGAGGGACGCTATGAAGGGAGGGTGGTGGTAGGGTGGAAAGGATGGAGGGAGGAAGGGAGTAAGGCAGGGAAGAAGAGAGGGTGAAAGGGTCTGCGTCACACCGTGTCACGCAAACGCTCTCTGCGCCTTTTAAGGTGAGGAACAGAATGCACAGCTGCCCTGCTGAGCTTGCTCGTGAGAACTACTGTTGCTGGTGCTGCTGGGAGGGCTGCTAGGTGTGCTGCTGCTGCGGTTGCTGCTGCTGCTCCTGCTGAAGCTGCTGCCGCGGCTGGTCCCGCTGGCGCTGCTGCGCTGTTGCTGCTGCTGCTGCTGCTGCTGCTGCTGCTGCTGCTGCTGCTGCTGCTGCTGCTGCTGCTGTTGCTGCTGCTGCTGCTGCTGTTGCTGCTGCTGCCCCCGCTGCTGCTAGTGCTGCTGCTATTGCTGCTGGTGGTCTCCGATAACACCGCCTAGCTGCAACTGTGGTCTGCGTCCGTAGGTTACCTGACGTAGCAGCAACACTAAACACACTTTGTTATCGCACCCATGGATTTTGACATCGCAGAGTTCACCGCACTACCTGTAAGGGTCCCTTTGGGATAGCGCGATTTGCAGGCGCTGTCCTCGAAACTGTGCGACCTCGACCTCGGTGGTGTCGCTGGAAACTTCACGATCGCGCTCGATCGTCCGCAGGGCAGCTTGCGGACGTTCGAGCGCTATCGAGTAGTTTCCGGACTCAGCACCGAGGTCGATGTCGTCCAGATTCGAGGACAGTTCGAGTAAATCGTATTATCCCAAATAGATCCTAAACATTGTTGCTCATGCAGGGCTGTGCGGATTCACGGTTGACTGCGGTAACATTCGAGGAGCCTTCGCCTCCCTGGGGTGACCTTCCGATGATCTGGCACTAGCGTGTCGCATTCGTGGAGACCGTTACTGCCCAAATTATCAAAACCATTTCGAAAGAAAACAAGCGATTGTTGTCTTTGGGTGGTGTGGAGTGCGGATGTAGCAGTCGAAGTCAGCCGACGGGTTGGGGTTTCAGAAGTGGTTTTTACCAGGGGCTGTTGAAGATGCGCGCAAGACGCGCGATTGGGGTGGCTGAAGTTTCGCCGGGGAACATCCTGCAGCACGGTGGAAGGCTGCAAGGTTCAGGTACCCATCAGACCATAGTGAACACCCTTCAGCGAATTTAATCTTCATGGGCTACTGAGAAAAATCAGTCTCCATTTCCTCATGCAAAGAGGAACACGGATGGTTCACGGGTAGAAGGTGTGGAGGATGAGACGAATAGAAAAAATGATGAAATTAAATTTTCATCATACGTATCATTCAACAGAAAGGTTCCATAATTCTGAGCCGATAAATAAGATAGCTAAAAATTAAGAATGTGAGATACTTGCTCTGTGGGGCGCTCATGTCAAGAAGCTTTTGCAAGGAAACATCCTAAAAATCTCCTTCTAGAAACTCTGTCAAGGATTCCGCAGGTTTTGAGAAACATCGAGGCACATGTTTAGAAAAGTCCACCAACATCGAGAAGGTCCAAAACAATCCGTTGCCCATGGTTTCGGTCCATTTATACGCGCTGCCCATAGTCTAAAACGACATGACAGCGGTGCCCATGTTTTTTAATGTCCGTCCGAAAACGAAATTCGACTTGGCTCTTGGCGTTCGCATCTCCCGACCTCGAGAGCGGGATCAGCGGCTTTTGACTCTGGCCGAGCCGATGTCAGAAGTGACAATGATGCAAGTTTTGGAGTTCGCAACTACGAACTCCAAAACTTGCAACAGGGTAACACGCATCTCACAAACCCCACCAATTGACAGACAACTCCTAGCACTGCTGTCGCTAGCGTGGCAACACAAGCCAGCTAGCTCACTCACTAGCACACACAAGGGGTGGTGAGAACAGCAAGGGGTTGGCTAGGGACACAAACACAAGTGTCAGAAGCTGCAAAAGTTAAAATATGCAGAGAGAGATGACAACGGAGGTCTGGCCAACCTAAATAGTGCCACGGACCTAGTGGATGCACACACGCACACATGGCGCAGAACGGCGCTATTTTTCTAGCAGGACAAAACAATGGCAAAAACACAGTTTTGGTCGTAATTCCCTGCAGACACGTCAGAACGACAAGCCGTTTGAACCAGAACGGCCACGTTGACGAGATCTACATCCTGATAGGCTGCACGCCTACGTGCTGTGACACAGCACGAGTCTACAAAATACGGATGTCTTCTGGGCGCTCGTCGTCGCCGGCTGCCAGCCTTCTGCCACCGTCGCCAGTCTCAGGGATCTGCACGTGATTGGACATGAGCCAAGGGGTCACCGTAAGCTGTGTACGACACACACAACAACACTCCCCCATGACCGGAGGACGAAACACGTCCATGCACATGTAGACACTGACGCTGTACAGAGCGGGGAACGCACAGCCGCTGCAAGCAGTAGGCACAACACATAGAGGGTGGCGCATGAGGAATCAACCTGCAACAGGGGTGGGGCAGAGTCCAACGGAGCGAGTGGCCGCATGAAACTTCGAACGACCCAGAGCCTTGGTCAGAAAATCCGCGCACTGCCTGTCAGTGCTCACGTGGATGACTCGGATCTCACCACGATCAACTAGATCACGCACGAAGTGATGCTCGACATTGATGTGCTTCGTGCGTGCATGAAACACACCTGAGTTCTTGGCGATGGCCTCCGCGCTCATGTTGTCACACTGGAGAACCACGGGGGGAATGGATTGACGCAGTTCACGCAACAGACGGACGAGCCAGACGTATTCCGCTGCACCGGCGCCTAGGGCAACATACTCTGCCTCAGCAGTACTGCGTGCGATGCAGCCCTGCTTCCCACTTCGCCAGGACACTGCAATGCCTCCAATGAGGAAGATGTAGCCGGTACGGCTTTTGCCATCTGGACTCCACGCCCAGTCGCTGTCTGTGTATCCATCGAGCACAACGGACACCTGCTTGCGAAAGCACAGGCCGAAGCGTTCGGTGGACTAAATGTAGCGCACACACCGGACTGCGGCCTCCAGTGTTCGCTGACACGGAGCCTCCGAGAACTGGGCGAGCAGGTTGACAATGAAGGCAATGTCGGGCTGTGTCGTGGTGGCCAAGTACATGAGCGACCCGATGACTCGTAGGTACAGGGTCACATCAACTGGCTCCCCAAGGTTCGCTGGGTCATCGGCCTTCAGGGCGGCCTGCCCCTCAGGGGTCATGGGGGTGGAGGCCGTGCGGACGGCAGCGAGGAGGTCACGTGAGTGTGGTCGTCATCCGCCCAACAGGGGCAAAGGTTTCGGTGTAGTCCACACCAGGGACCTGAGAGAAGCCCTTTGCTGTCAGGCGCGCTTTGTAGCGCTCCACAGTGTTGTCTAGCTTAAGCTTCTTGCGTAGAACCCACTTGGCCTTGATGGCCTTGCGGTTCTTTGGCATGTCCACCAGCTCAAAGACGCCGTGCTCGTGGATGGCATCAAGCTTAGCCTGGCAGGCAGTGCGCCATTGCTCAGCGTCAGGGGCCGACAAGGCCTCAGGCAGACTGGTGGGATCGGGAGCCAGCACAAGTGCGCTCAGTGTAGCGAGGGCATATGCTGCAGAGGGAGGGCCGACCGTCACCATGGACTCAGCGGCGTCACGAGCAAGACTGCGCTCATGAGCAAGTAGTGCCGCACCAGTGGCACAGCCAGGGTGAACCTCAGCAAGGCCGTGCGCACTTAGGTCGAGGGCCTTTGTGCCCGGATCACCGCTGACGACGCTGCGCGTGGGGCGCGGGCGGAGACGCCCGCCGGGTGCCCGTGTGTAAGGGTCCGACGGGGCAGGAGCAGAGGGCGCTGATGACTCACATGCCGGTGTGGTCCGCACGGCAGGCGTGCCACTCGAGGTTGGCGTGGCATCAACAGCTGGGGACAGGCCCACGACAGGCGCAGGCGCGTCCATGGCCGGAGACGGGGACAGCTGAGCGCCAGACACAAATGCGGACGCAAGGTCGGACTGAGCCTCAGACGCGGAAGCAGACGCAGGGTCAGACTCAGTCTCAGATGCGGAAGCAGACTCGAAAGCAGATTCGGACATGGGCGAGAGCGGAGAATCGGGGGCAGAGGAGGGAGCCAAAGACGTGGCGGGGCTGGGGGTGTCCGTGGGCACAACCGCTAGGGACAGCCCCGGGGGGTGCCGGCGACGGAGTGACCGCACTACACGGGGGCACTGTGCCAACCGGGCTAGGAGCCTCCCCCACACGACGAAGACTGGAACACCCAGGGCCATGAGCAGCACGCAGTGCGTGGATGCGAGCAAGGTCGCGGAAGGCGAGATGCTCGAAGAAAAGAGCGTCACGAGACTCCATGATGCGGCGACGCTCAGGGTCTCAGAACCGCCAGGCCTTTGACCACGGGGCGACGTCAACGAAGGCACAGAGGCGGCCTCGCGAAGAGAGCTTGCTCCCCTGCTGCTCTGGCGTGAACCAGACGCGGGCAAGGGAGCCCCAGACACGGGCCAGGCGCAGGTCCGCGCGATGCCCATACCACAATTCGTAGGGCGTGCGGTGACCTGAGAGGGGACCGTGGGGAATGCGGTTCCGGACCCAGGTCATGTATGCCATGCCCTCAAAGGCAATGGCCTCAAGAATGGCGCTGTCGGCGCGCATGGCGCGGACCGCATCCTCCATGGTGCGGTTCTAGCGCTCAGAGACACCGTTCTGCTGGAGGGTGGCAGGAGCAGAGAGGTTGTGGAAGACACCGAGCTCGGTGAAGGAGCGTGCCATGTCACCGAGGTACTCGCCGCCACGGTCCGAGCGAAACGTCTGAAGGCGGTGGGGAGACAGGCGTTCGGCCATGACCAGCCAAATGCGGACTGCAATGGCGGCATCGCTCTTCTAACACAAGTTGTAGACCTAGCGCATGCGCGTGAAGTCATCAGTCAACGTCACGGCGTAACGACCGCGGTCCTCCTGAAACTCGACAGGGAGCGGACCCATGAGGTCGGAGTGGACAAGCTCGAGGGGCCGATGAGCCCTGGAGACAGACGCAGGATAAGTAGACCGGTGTATTTTCCCCTCAGCACAGGCCAGACAGTCGGTCGTGGGCGGCACCTCGAAGGACGCAGCATCAAGACCGAGAGCAGGCTGAGTGCGGATCAGCCTATCGACAGCCCCCAGGTGCACATGACAAAGGCGGCGATGTAGGAGGCGGTGGTGCTCGGGGGACAGAGCACCAGCGATAAAAACACGGGTAGCAGAAGAGGGAGGCAAGGGGGGTGCACTCGCAGAAGACCCATCAATGTGATACAGATCATCGAGAACCGTCCCACTGAGGACGGTCTCCTCGGTGTTGCGCACAAAGATGCGAGCATCTGCAGCTGTGTGCGTGACACTGAGGCCCATCTTGGTGCAAGCACGGACAGAAAGCAGGCTGAGTTCCAGATCAGGGACAAAGAGGACGTCGAAGATGTATACGGGACCAGCTGGCCCAGTGAACTACACAACCCCAACACCCTGGACAGGGACCTCATGGCCAGCTGCAGTGCGAACAGAGCGAACAGCGCCAACGGGATGCAAGATGACAAAGGCGTCATGACGACACGTCATGTGATGGGTGGCACCAGAGTCCACGACCCATGTGGCATCTGTGATCCGTGTACAAGGGGCACTCGGCGACATAACAAGGCGCGGAAGCAGGTCGCTCGGCAGGCGACGCGGCAAGACAAGCAACGGAACGTACATGAGGCGCATGCAACCAAGACACGTCATCGGGTCCGTCACGCGTACACGGCTGGGCATGGGGACAACCACAGGCATCATCACGCAATGACACAGACAGTCAACAGGCAGTAGGACCCCTCGACTCAGTCAACTCACTCGCACCTCCCTGAGATGAGCGCAGGGCGAGAAGCTGGTGCAGCTCAGCGATCATCCTGTCGCGTTCGGCGAGCGCCTGGTCGCGAGGATCCGCGGAGGAGCCTGCTCTGGTGGCGGACTCCTCTGGGACGGCTGCGGTAGTGGCGACCGAGCGGGCGGTAGCACCGGACGTCTGGCACATGCACGCCTCGTGCGCCTGCTGTAGCCCACGGGTGACCTTGGTCCAATCCAGTGGGCGTCCTGTCAGGCGGGTGCAGTCGGGATAGCGATGGTCACCACCGCAGTTGAAGCACACGAGCCGGCGTCCCGTCGTGCTGGTAGAGCTGCTGCTGCTGTTGCCGCCGCCGCCGCCGCTGCTGCTCCCACCGCTGCTGCTGCTCCCGCCGCTGCTGCTACGGTTGACACTGCCAGTGCTGGTGCCGCTGCCGGTCCCGCCGCTGGAACCACCACCTGACGCTTTGCGTCCCTTCTTCCCCTGAGCTGGAGCCGCCGTTGCTGTAGATGACGGGGAGGGAGACGCGGCGGCAACCACAGCTAAAGCGGTACTGCGACGAGAGCGGTCTGCGGCATCCATGCCTGCGACATCCAGAAAGTGGAGGGTGGCCCAGCGGAGCAGGATCCCGTCGCTCGCCATGTCGCGAAACAGCGTCTGGTCAAAGTTGCTGAAGATGCACGCGTAGTCGGGGTGGATGCCGTAGAGGATAATCTGGAGGGCGGAGTATAGCGCGGGGGCGTCGCCCCCAAGATCCTCGTACAGCTGGATCGCCCGGCGCCAGTAGTCGCCTAGAGACTCCTGAGCAGTCTCGCAGAAGGAGTTGAAGTCAGCGAGGCGCTGGTACGCCAAAGCCAAGGTGGCGCCCTCAAACAGAGTGATGGCCAGTGCCCACGTCGCGCAAGGGTCGGCTCCTAAGCCGGTCAGCGAATTGCCAAGGAACCGACTGAAGTCCTTGGTGAAGTCCGGCGCGGCCTTCATCAGGCCAGAAGCTGCTCGGACTGCCATGCGTGTTTGAGCGGGGTCAGACGCCTGATATGGCACGAGGTACTAGGGGAGGACTCCCTCGCTCATGGCCCATATGCGAAAGCGTGGCTCCCAGGACTTGAAGTCGTTCCCAGTTCGAAAGACGGGAGGGTCTGACTCAAACCACTTGGGTGGCTTGACCGTCGGCAGGGCAACGGCCGAAGCCACTACGGGGCCAGGCATCGAGGAGGCAATCCCCTTACCCAGACGGGCCCGCAGAGCCAGCTCCTTAATGCTCAACGGGCGGCGAGATGAGCTCGGGTCAGCGTTCACGCTTGAGCTGGTGCCCTGGAGGGCTGCATTGGCCTCACGCGCTCTGCGACGCGCCTCCAGGCGGATGAGGCGTGCTCGGAGCACCTCTTCCTCGCCCTCATCGCCGAAGTCGGAGAGGTTCTCCGCGACTTCATCAGCATTACCGCCGTGGGCAAGGTGGTCCTCGCTCGGGTCAGTCGACGGATGCTGCTGCTGGGGCAGTAAGCTCCTGACCATATCCTGGAGTTCGGCAACCTGCCTCGTCAAGGTATCACGGCTCTCCGCNCTCGGGTCAGCGTTGGCGCTGGAGCTGGTGCCCTGGAGGGCTGCATTGGCCTCACGCGCTCTGCGACGCGCCTCCAGGCGGATGAGGCGTGCTCGGAGCACCTCTTCCTCGCCCTCATCGCCGAAGTCGGAGAGGTTCTCCGCGACTTCATCAGCATTACCGCCGTGGGCAAGGTGGTCCTCGCTCGGGTCAGTCGACGGATGCTGCTGCTGGGGCAGTAAGCTCCTGACCATATCCTGGAGTTCGGCAACCTGCCTCGTCAAGGTATCACGGCTCTCCGCCTGTAGGTCCGCCAACGCGCGCACTTGGCGCGCCAATGTCGTCGGGTTCGGCGGCCGCTGCTGCTGCTGCTGTAGCGGCGGCTGCTGGTGTTGTGGCGGCGGCTGCTGTTGTCGCTGCTGCTGCTGCTACTGTTGCAGTGGCTGCTGTTGCTATAGTGGTAGCTGCTGCTGCTGCTGCTGCTGCTGCCGCTGTGGTGATGATGGCAGCGGTCGACGTTGACCGCTGACGGCGCTGCCCTCGGCAGCTGCATCGGCGGGCATACTGGAGGAGGTTAGCTTCAGCATGGCGACTGGTTTCCTCCCCTCTTTTCCCCTCTGTGGAACTCCTCCATGTAGCGTCCCCGCAGAATCTCCCCTCCGCGGAAACTCCACACCGGGGAATTCCTCCGCGGAATGGCTCCACGGATCCCTTCCGCGATGAACCTCACCACGGAAGTTCACCGCGGACTACCGCGGATTACCGCGGATTATCGCGGATGACCGCAGAGCACCGCGGTTGTACCGCGGTTCTCTGTCGATGACCACGGTCACCGCGGTCGCGCCGGTGTAGAATACGGCGGGCTGCTGCGGTTCCGCGGTCGACACGTTCCGCACCCGCCGCAGAGCGATCGCTTTCTGGGATCGGCGGGTGTGCCGCGGACCTGCGACCACGGAGCTGCGGCGAGCAGCGCCGATGTTTTCGGGAACGTCCGCGAAGGTGCTGCGATGGAGCTGCGCGGATCCGCGGAACACCGCGGATGTGGAATGGCAACGTCACCGTGAGGTGATGGTGCGGAACGCAAAGTGCCTCCGCGGCACTCGACGCGTGTTCCGACGCGGTCGTGCGGTTGCCGCGCCCACCGCGGAGGCTTTGTCACCGCGGAGCACCGCGGAACGACCGCGGAACGACCGCGAACTGACCGCGGAACAACCGCGGATTGACCGCGGATTTTTAAAACCGGTCGAAGTAGTGGTGGGCCCTCCCAGGACCTCCCGCCGAGACCGTGGGCACTGCTGCTGCTGCTACTCAAGGCAACGGCTGCGGTTTCTCACGACTTCTGCGGCTGCTGCGTCTCTGCTGCGCAGCTCTCCGAGCACTGGCTTGCCGCTCTGATATCATGAGAGACAGCTCCTAGCACTGCTGTCGCTAGCGTGGCAACGCAAGCCAGCTAGATAACTCACTAGCACACACAGGTGGAGGTGAGAACAGCAAGGGGTTGGCTAGGGACACAAACACAAGTGTCAGAAGCTGCAAATGTTGAAATGTGTAGAGAGAAATGACAACTGAGGTTTGGCCAACCTGAATAGTGCCACGGACCTAGTGGATGCACACACGCACACATGACGCACAACGGCGCTATTTTCCTAGCAGGACAAAACAGTGGCAAAAACACAGTTTTGGTCAAGATTCCCTGCAGACACGTCAGAACGACGAGCCGTTTGAACCAGAACGGCCACGTGAACAAGATCTACATCCTGATAGGCTGTACGCCTACGTGTTGTGACAACAGTACTGTTGTTGTGTGTGTCGTACACAGCTTACGGTGACCCCTCGGCTCATGTCCATTCACGTGCAGATCCCTGAGATTGGCGACGGTGGTAGAAGGCTGGCAGCCGGCGACGATGGGCACCCAGAAGACTTCCGTATTTTGTAGACTCGTGCTGTGTCACAACACGTAGGCGTGCAGCCTCTTAGGATGTAGATCTCGTCCACGTGGCTGTTCTGGTTCAAACGGCTCGTCGTTCTGACGTGTCTGCAGGGAATTATGACCAAAGCTGTGTTTTTGCCACTGTTTTGTCCTGCTAGGAAAATAGCGCCGTTGTGCGCCATGTGTGCGTGTGTGCATCCACTAGGTCCGTGGCACTATGTAGGTTGGCCAGACCTCAGTTTTCATTTCTCTCTACACATTTCAACATTTGCAGCTTCTGACACTTGTGTTTGTGTCCCTAGCCAACCCCTTGCTATTCTCACCTCCACCTGTGTGTGCTATTGAGTTATCTAGCTGACTTGCGTTGCCACGCTAGCAACAGCAGTGCTAGGAGCTGTCTCTCATGGTCTCTGAGCGGCAAGCCAGTGCTCGTAGAGCTGTGCAGCAGAGACGCAGCAGCCGCAGAAGTCATGACCAACCGCAGCCGTTGCCTTGAGTAGCTGCAGCAGCAGTACCCACGGTCTTGGCGGGAGGTCCTGGGAGGGCCCACCAGCACTTCGACCGTTTTCTTAACAACTGCGGTTGTTCCGCGGTCGTTCCGTGGTCGTTCCGTGGTGCTCCATGGTGGCAAGGCCTCCGCGGCGGGCGCGGCAGCCGCGCGACCGCGTCGGAACACGCGTCCAGTGCCGTGGAGGCACTCGGTGTTCTGAATACGTTACCTCGCGGTGACATCGCCACTCCAGATCTGCGGTGTTTCGCGGATCCGCGCATCTCCGCCACAGCACTTCCGCGGCCGTTTCGGAACACAACGGTGCAGCTTGCCTCAGCTCCGGGGTCACAAGTCCGCGGCACACCCTCCGCGTTCAGAATGCTATCGCTTCGCGGCGGGTGCGGAACGTACTGAACGCGGAATCCCAGCAGCTCGCGGCATCCCGCCGCGCTCTACATTGGCACGACCGGCATTCCGCACCTGACCGCGGAACCCCTGCGGCGGTTGACCTGACCGCGGTAGTCGACGGCAAAATCACAGTAAACCGCGGTACTCCGCGGTAATCCGTGGTAATCCGCGGTAATTCGCGGAAGGTATCCGCGGAGACGTTCCGCGGAGGAGTTCCGCGAGGAGGATATTCCGCGAAGGGGAGGTTCCGTGGAGATGCTCCGCGGAGAACTTCCGCGGAGGGGAAAAACAGGGGAGGAAACAGGTCGCCATGCCGAAGCAAACCTCCTCCAGTGTGGCTGCCGATGCAGCTGCCGAGGCCAGCGCCGTCAGCGGTCAACATCGACCACCGCCCTCATCACCAGAGCGGCAGCAGTAGTAGCCGCAGCAGCAGCAACAGCAGCAGCCGCCACTACAGCAGCAGTAGCCACTACACCAGCAGCAGCAACAGCGACAGCAGCAGCCACCGCCACAGCACCAGCAGCCACCGTTGCAGCAGCAGCAGCAGCGGCCGCCGAGTCTGACGACATTGGCACGCCAAGTGCGCGCGCTGGCGGACCTACAGGCAGAGAGCCGCGATACCTTGACAAGGCAGGTTGTCGAACTACAGGATATGGTCAGGGGCTTACTGTCCCAACAGCACCAGCAACATCCGTCGACTGACCCAAGCGAGGACCACCTTGTCCACGGCGGTAATGCTGATGAAGTCGTGGAGAACCTCTCCAACTTCGGCGAGGAGGGCGAGGAAGAGGTGCTCCGAGCACGCCTCATGCGCCTGGAGGCGCGTCGTAGAGCGCGTGTGGCCAATGCAACCCTCCAGGGCACCAACTCCAGCATCAACGCTGTCCCAAGCTCATCTCGCCGCCCACTGAGCTTTGAGGAGCTGGCTCTGCGGGCTTGCCTTGGAAAGGGAATTGCCTCCTTGATGCCTGGCCCCACAGTGGCTTCGGCCGTTGCCCTGTCGACGGTCGAGCCACCCAAGTGGTTTGAGTGAAACCCGCCCGTCTTCCAGACTGGGAACGACTTCAAGTCCTGGGAGCCGCGCTTTCGCATGTGGGCCATGAGCGAGGGAGTCCTCCCCTACTACCTCGCATCATATCAGGCGTCTGACCCCGCTCAGACACACATGGCAGTCCGCGCAGCTTCCGGCCTAATGAAGGCCGCACCGGACTTCACCAAGGACTTCAGTCGGTTCCTTGGCGATTCCCTGACCGGCTCAGGAGCTGACCCTTGCGCAGCGTGGGCACTGGCTGTCACTCTGTTTGAGGGCGCCACATTGGCTTTGACATCCCAGCGCCTCGCCGACTTCAACTCCCTCTGCCAGACTGCTCAGGAGTCTACAGCCGACTACTGGCGTCGGGCGATCCAGTTGTACGAGGATCTTGGGGAGGATGCTCAAGCGCAATACTCCGCCCTCCTGATCATCCTATACGGCATCCACCCCGACTACGCGTGTGTCTTCAGCAACTTCGACCAGACGCTGCTTCGCGACATGGCGAGCGATGGGACCCTACTGCGCTGGGCCACTCTCCACTTTCTGGATGTCGCAGGCATGGACGCCGCGAACCGCGCTCGCCGCAGCACCGCTTCAGCTGCAGTTGCCGCCGCATCGACCTCCCCGCCGTCTACAGCAACGGCGACTCCAGCTCAGGGGAAAAAGGGCCGCATAGCGTCAGGTGGAGGTTCCAGCGGCGGGACCAACAGCGGCACCAGCACTGGCAATGTCAGCCGCAGCAGTAGCGGAGGGAGCAGCAGCGGCGGCGGCGGCAGCAGCAGCAGCGATGGCAACAACAGCGGTTCTGGCAGCACGACAGGACGCCGCCTCGTGTGCTTCAACTGCGGTGGTGACCAACGCTATCCCGACTGCACTCGCCTGACAGGATGCCCAGTGGATTGGGCCAAGGTCACCCGTGGGCTGCAGCAGGCGCATGAGGCGCGCATGCGGCAGACGTCCGGTGCGACAGCCCGCTCGGCCGCCACTACCGCAGCCGCCCCAGAGGAGTCCGCCGCCACAGCAGGCTCCTTCGTGGATCCTCGCGACCAGGCGCTCACCGAACACGACAGGAAGATCGCCGAGCTTCACCAGCTTCTTGCCCCACGCTCATCTTAGGGAGGTGCGAGTGAGTTGACTGAGTCGAGGGGTCCTACTGCCTATGGACTGTCTATGTCGTTGCGTGATGATGCTTGTGGTGGTCCCCATGCCCAGCCATGTGCGCGTGACGGACCCGATGACGTGTCCTAGTTGCATGCGTCTCATGTCCGCTCCGTTGCTTGTCTTGCCGCGTTGCCTGCCAAGCAACCTGCTGCCGCGCCTTGTTCTGTCGCCGAGTGCCACATTGGCACTCGGCCCCTTGTACACGGGTCACAGATGCCACATGGGTCGTGGACTTTGGTCCCACCCATCACATGATGTGTCCTTAGGCATGGTGGTGTTCGCTCTGTTCACACTGTAGCTGGCCATGAGGTCCCTGTCCAGGGTGTTGGGGTTGTGCAGTTCACTGGGCCAGCTGGTCCCGTCTACATCTCCAACGTCCTTTTTGTCCCTGATGTGGAACTCAGCCTGCTGTCTGTCCGTGCTTGCACCAAGATGGGCCTCGGTGTCACGCACACAGCTGCCCCTTGTACACGGGTCACAGATGCCACATGGGTCGTGGACTTTGGTCCCACCCATCACATGATGTGTCCTTAGGCATGGTGGTGTTCGCTCTGTTCACACTGTAGCTGGCCATGAGGTCCCTGTCCAGGGTGTTGGGGTTGTGCAGTTCACTGGGCCAGCTGGTCCCGTCTACATCTCCAACGTCCTTTTTGTCCCTGATGTGGAACTCAGCCTGCTGTCTGTCCGTGCTTGCACCAAGATGGGCCTCGGTGTCACGCACACAGTTGCCGATGCTTGCATCTTTGTGCGCGACACTGAAGAGACAGTCCTCAGTGGGACGGTCGTCGATGATCTGTACCACATTGATGGGTGTTCTGCAAGTGCACCCCCTTTGCCTCCCTCTTCCGCTGCCCGTGTTTTCATCGCTGGTGCTCTGTCCCCCAAGCACCACCGCCTCCTTCATCGATGTCTTTGTCATGTGCACCTGGGGGCTGTCGATAGACTGATCCGCACTCAGCCTGCTCTCGGTCTTGATGCAGCATTCTTTGAGGCGCCGCCCACGACCGATTTTCTGGCCTGTGCTGAGGGAAAAATGCACCGGTCTACTTATCCTACGTCCGTCTCCAGAGCTCGTCGACCCGTGGAGCTTGTCCAATCCGACCTCATGGGTCCGCTCCCTGTCAAGTTTCAGGAGGACCGCGGTCGCTATGTCTTGACGTTGACTGATGACTTCACGTGCATGCGCTGGGTCTACAGCTTGCGTCAGAAGAGCGATGCCGCCATTGCAGTCCGCATTTGGCTGGTCATGGCCGAACGCCAGTCTCCCCACCGCCTTCAGACGTTCTGCTCGGACCGTGGCGGCGAGTACCTCGGTGACATGGCACGCTCCTTCACCGAGCTCGGTGTCTTCAACAACCTCTCTGCTCCCGCCACCCTCCAGCAAAACGGTGTCTCTGAGTACTAGAAGCGCACCATGGAGGATGCGGTCCGCGCCATGCGCGCCGACAGCGCCATGCCTGAGGCCTTTGCCTTTGAGGGCATGGCAAACATGACTTGGGTCTGGAACCGCATTCCCCACGGTCCCCTCCCAGGTCACCACACGCCCTACAAATTGTGGTATGGGCGTCGCGCGGACCTACGCCTGGCCCGTGTCTGGGGCTCCCTTGCCTGCGTCTGGTTCACGCCAGAGCAGCAGGGGAGCAAGCTCTCTCCGCGAGGCCACCTCTGCGCCTTTGTTGGCGTCGCCGCGCGATCGAAGGCCTGGCGGTTCTGGGACCATGAGTGCCGCCGCATCGTGGAGTCTCGTGACGCTCTTTTCTTCGAGCATCTCGCCTTCCGCGACCTTGCTCGCATCCACGCACTGCGTGCTGCTCATGGCCCTGGGTGTTCCGGTCCCCGTCGTGTGGGGGAGGCTCCTGGCCCGGTTGGCACAGTGCCCCCGTGTAGTGCGGTCACTCCGTCGCCGGCACCCCCAGCGGTTGTGCCCACCGACACCCCCAGCCCCGCCCCGTCTGTGGCTCTCTCCTCTGCCCCCGACTCTCCGCTCTCGCCCGTGTCCGAGTCTGCGTCCGAGTCTGCTTCCACATTTGAGACTGAGTCTGACCCTGTGTCTGCTTCCGCGTCTGAGGCTCAGTCCGACCTTGCGTCCGCATCTGTGTCTGGCGCTTAGCTGTCCCCGTCTCCGACCATAGACGCGCCTGCGTCTGTCGTGGGCCTGTCCCCTGCTGTTGATGCCACGCCAGCCTCGAGTGGCATGCCTGCCGTGCGGACCACGCCGGCATGTGAGTCATCAGCGTCCGTGCTCGTGCCCCGTCGGACCCTTACACACGGGCACCCAGCGGACGTCTCCGCCCGCGCCCCACGTGAAGCGTCATCAGCGGTGATCCGGGCACAAAGGCCCTCGACCTAAGAGCGCACGGCCTTGCTGAGGTTCACCCTGGCTGTGCCACTGGTGCGGCACTACTTGCTCATGAGCGCAGTCTTGCTCGTGACGCCGCTGAGTCCATGGTGACGGTCGGCCCTCCCTCTACAGCATATGCCCTGGCTACACGGAGTGCACCAGTGCTGACTCCCGATCCCACCAGTCTGCGTGAGGCCTTGTTGGCCCCTAACGCTGAGCAATGGCGCACTGCCTGCCAGGCTGAGCTTGATGCCATCCACGAGCACGGCGTCTTTGAGCTGGTGGACTTGCCAAAGAACCGCAAGGCCATCAAGGCCAAGTGGGTTCTACGCAAGAAACTTGAGCCAGACAACACTGTGGAGCGCTACAAAGCGCGCCTGACAGCAAAGGGCTTCTCTCAGGTCCCTGGTGTGGACTACAACGAAACCTTTGCCCTTGCTGGGCGCATGACGGCCACACTCACGTTGGTGAGCCAGGTGGCACAGCATGACTGGGAACTCCATCAGATGGATGTCAACAACGCCTTACTAAACGGGGATCTTGAGGAGGAGATCTTCATGGTCCAGCCACCCGGCTTTGAGGATGGTACTGGTCGCGTGTACCGGCTGTGGAAGGCCTTGTACGGCCTGAAGCAATCACCGTGCTGCTGGAACCAGGAGATCACCAGCATGCTGAGACGCGTTGGGTACGTTCAGAGTGATGCTGACCCATCTCTGTTCATCTCACAGTCCACGGCACCGCTTGCTACCATCCTCGTCTATGTGGACGATCTTCTGATCGCCTCGCTCGACCTGGGAGCAGTGAATGCTGCCAAGGCCGTTCTCTCCTCGGCCTACAAGATGAAGGATCTTGGTGAGGCCTCTCTTTTTTTGGGGGTGGAGATCGTGCGTGACCGTGTTCGTAGCACACTCTGTGTCCATCAGGGATGCTACGCAGAGACCATGGGGGAGCGCTTTGCCGACCTCCTCGCTGCCGTCCGCACGGCCTCCACGCCCATGACCCCTGAGGGGCAGGCCGCCCTGAAGGCCGATGACCCAGTGGACCTGGGGGAGCCAGTTGATGTGACCCTGTACCTACGAGTCATCGGCTCGCTCATGTACTTGGCCACCATGACACGGCCCGACATTGCCTTCACTGTCAACCTGCTCGCCCAGTTCTTGCAGACTCCGCGCCAGCGAACACTGGAGGCTATAGTCCGGTGTGTGCGCTACATTTTGTCCACCGCACGCTTCGGCCTGTGCTTTTGCAAGCAGGTGTCCGTTGTGCTCGATGGGTACACAGACAGTGACGGGGTGTGTATTCCAGATGGCAAAAGCCGTACCGGCTACATCTTCCTCATTGGAGGCACTACAGTTTCCTGGCGAAGTGGGAAGCAAGGCTGCATCGCACGCAGTACTGCTGAGGCGGAGTATGTTGCCCTAGGCGCCGGTGCAGCGGAATGCGTCTGGCTCGTCCGTTTGTTGCATGAACTGCGTCAGTCCATTCCCCCCGTGGCTCTCCAGTGTGACAACATGAGCGCGGAGGCCATCGCCAAGAACTCAGGTGTGTTTCATGCACGCACGAAGCACATCAATGTCGAGCATCACTTCGTGCGTGATCTGGTTGATTGTGGTGAGATCCGAGTCATCCAGGTGGGCACTGATAGGCAGTGCGCGGATTTTCTGACCAAGGCTCTGGGTCGTTCGAAGTTTCATGCGACCACTCGCTCCGTTGGACTTTGCCCCACCCCTGTTGCAGGTTGATTCCTCATGTGCCACCGTGTATGTGTTGTGCCTACTGCTTGCAGCGGCTGTGCATTCCCCGCTCTGTACAGCGTCAGTGTCTGCATGTGCATAGACGTGTTTAGTCCTCCGGTCCTGGGGGAGTGTTGTTGTTTGTGTCATACACAGCTTACGGTGACCCCTCGGCTCATGTCCATTCACGTGCAGATCCATGAGACTGGCGACGGTGGCAGAAGGCTGGCAGCCGGCGACGACGGGCGCCCAGAAGACTTCCGCATTTTTTAGACTCGTGCTGTGTCACAGCACGTAGGCGTGCAGCCTATCAGAATGTAGATGTTGTTGATGTGGCCGTCCTGGTTCAAACGGCTCGTCGTTCTGACGCGTCTGCAGGGAATTATGACCAAAACTGTGTTTTTGCCACTGTTTTGTCCTGCTAGAAAAATAGCGTCGTTGTGCGCCATGTGTGCGTGTGTGCATCCACTAGGTCCGTGGCACTATTTAGGTTGGGCAGACCTCAGTTGTCATTTCTCTCTACACATTTCAACATTTGCAGCTTCTGACACTTGTGTTTGTGTCCCTAGCCAACCCCTTGCTCTTCTCACCTCCACCTGTGTGTGCTAGTGAGTTAGCTAGCTGGCTTGTGTTGCCACGCTAGCGACAGCAGTGCTAGGAGCTGTCTCTCAGAGACATGAGCTATGGTTGTGAGTGGGAGAAATGGAGCGCCAAGATTTGGTTAAGTCTGGAACGAATGAATTAAGAATGAAGGAGAATGAACAATGAGCCCTGTTGAGGGCTTGTGTACTAGGGACTGGCTATTAGCCCACCATGCCCCGTCATCCCTGTCGCACGAAAAGGCACAAACGGGGAATATGCATGTTATAGAGCATGAAAACAACAATGGAAGTCTCCTGAGGCAGCGGAACTGTCAATCGGGTGCCCGGGTCTCACTTGACGGGAGAATATGCAATGTACCCCAAATGCATCCGGACTCTACGGTGAAACACTAGCATCACCAACAAGCTTGACTATGCAAGTTAAAGCCTCCTGAGACACAAGAACAGGCAGCCGGGTGTCCGGGTCTCCGCCACATGCAAACTACACACAACAATCAAAGGATCACAGAGACTAGATCAATCAGTGCGGGGTACCGGCACAACCACCGTGTACCCGGGTCTCGACCACAGAAAGAGTGCAACAGTTGTCAAAGATTATGCAGTGTATTTCTATGGGGTTTCCCGAGGTAACAGTAGAGACTAGTAAGTACCCGGGTCTCGACCACCGAGAAAATTCTAGTACACATGTATGCGTGACCCGAGCTGCTAGAATGCACCGTATGTGTTACAGAGAGAGTAAGGTAGCCACTAGCGAACCATCAGCACAAGCTAGGAGGCTGTCTCTACACAAGAGTACATGTCAGCTGAAAGCCCATGCACTAATACTCCCCCTGGGCTGTAAGAGCTGTTAGTAAGTTTACGAGCTGGGAAGGTAGATACACCCCCCTCCACAAGTGAATCTTGGGAACATGAACTCAAACACCGGTGTGCCCACATAAGTATACCCCACGTGCATGCAGCAGGCTACAAGACTTTCGGCTACAGAGAGCAGTCAGTCCCCTGGCTCAAACAATCCTGGTAGAATAATCATGCAATAGTTAGACTTGAGAGTGGCTCTGGATGTGAAAGCGTCAGCAAGGAAAAGATGATCACTCCTAGGGACTGCCAGAGATCCCAGCTGGCAGGGTCCAGGGCCTCACTCTGATCAGACTCAAAGGGTGCAAGGGCGGAGAAGACACTGCTCAATGCTCGATGGTTTGTAGAGAAGGGAGAGGCTGGAGCCCTCACATGTGGGGCCTGCCAGAAGTGCCAACTAGCAGACTCTGGTGCTGTGTGTGAGGAGAGGATGGTAGTGAGTGCTCCTCGGACGGAGGATGAGGATGAGGCCGGGTCGGTGTGTGTGGAGCTCATCACTCGAAGTGGTGTAGAAAATTCACACTCCAATGAGCATAGGTATCCCTGCACTGTGACCAACTCGACCTGGAGACGAGAGGCAAGAAGACGTAGATCGACATGATCCTCCTGAGTAACTATACGAGGCTAAACCTCTACATCCTGGAGCACCGCCACCACCTTACTGTAAGTGGTGGACAAGGAGTCTACCACTCTACGGAGGACACCCTCCTCCATCTCTGCTGCTTGAAGCTGAGTGGCTGCAGATGCGGTGTCTCCTAAAGCAACATGTCTTAAAAAATCCAGGGACAGAGGAAAAGGGTCATAAGAAGGACGTGGATGCGGGACAACCTCTGAGGTAGGAGGGGGTGCAAGAATCGGAGGTGAAGAGGGATGGTCCAGATGTAGACGAGAAGGATGGGGGTGAGATGAAAGATGTCCCAAGGCTGGCCGAGGTGTCGTCACTGCTCACTACATCAGGATCCCCATCCTTTGAGGCGTGTCCACTACAACTGGACTCAGAACCATCTGGGTTGTGTCCACTACAACCCTTTGCGAGCATCTCGGCCAACACATCCTTTAGTGCACACAGCCACTCCTCTGTATCTCTCAGCTCACACTCTATGGACATCTGCATGTAATTGATCCTCCCCATGTCCTCAGTGAAGATGTAACCTGGTGCATCCTGTGGTGGAGGAATATTGCCGGACAAAATCACTCGAATGGTAGCGACGTAAGTCTCCTGTGCACTGATCTGGGAGTGAATCTTGTCCTCCTCAACTAGACATCAAGGAGAAGAATGACTAGGTTCTGTCGACCTGGTGTAAGGACCTGACGCTACAGTCACTACCAGGGATGGACAAGACTCGAGTGCTCCCCCCATGACCTCAGACATAAGAATGGTGTCTCTTTCAGCTACTACACGAGGACTGATAACCGGAGGAACAATAGAGACAGGTGATGCAGTTGATGTAGCTAAGGCTACTGATGTAGCGGATTCTGGCGATGCAGTTGATGTTGATGGTGGAGCTGGTGCTACCGACGCAATTGATGCCAGAGATGGTATCAATGTCATCCATACAGGTGATGCAACCAATGTAGGTGGTGCTAGTGATGCAACTGGTGCTATTGATGGAGCTGGTGCTATAGATACAGCAGATTCAACCAAGGTTGTCTGTGCTGAAGACGATATCTATACAAATGATGTCTCAAAGGGTGATGCTACGGAAGATGTAGGTGAAGTCACTGATGCTGAAGATAGAGCTGATGCAGTATGAGGAGTACATGATGATCCTAACAATACTGACACTGTCCATACCCATGACCGTGATGAAGACATTGACCCATGCAATAAAGCTGTTCCATTTAATGAGGATGATGAGGTCGTTGTAGCCAATGCAAGGAGTACTGCTGATGTGGAAGATGAAGGCACTACAGAGACATAAGAGACAACTGGTGTAGTTGCCACTAAGGATGCAGCAGATGTAGATGTCATTGACGTTGTTGACGATGATGCTACGACTACTGGTGAAGAAGTAGATGGAGTAGGTGGTGCTATTGGTGCAGGTGTCATAACTGATGCAGCTAGAGTGATGAGGGAAGTAGGTACTGTAGGAGAGGTTGATGTCGATGAAGTTGTGGATGCGGCAGATGACACCGATGGTACGTTTGATTGTGACAGAGAAGATGGAGCAGGTGGTACTGCTGGTAGTTTTATCACAATTGATGCAGCTGATATTGGAAGTGAAGCAGGTGCCATAGGAGAGGTTGATTCTAATGAAGCTATGAATGCAATAGATGATGTCGATGTGCTGGCTGCTGGTGAAGAAGGAGATGGAGTAGGTGGTGCTGCTGGTACAATGATCACAATAGGTGAGGCAGCTAGTGTAGCAAGTGTAGCTGTAACAGTTGATAGAACTGGTACATTAAAGGATGTGGGAAGCGTGGATGTAGAAAGGGTGGATGTGTCTGATGCTGCTACTGCTAATGGACCCACTCCAAAAGATGCAGTACTAGGTGCTCCTGCTCCATCCTCCATGCTCACTAGCGTAGTCGATGTCAAAGTGGACAGATGCACATACCCCCCCTCAACTGGTGCAACAAAAGATTCTGGTAGAGATGAAGACCTGCTAGAGACAAGTTGAACACAATGCGCTGGGCGATGATGATGTCGTCGAACAGGAGGCATGACACCAGTGGAGTGTAGGATGGAGAGAATAGTCGCAGAATGAGAAGATGTGGAATGGTTTTGCCCCTTGTTCAGTTTCACAGGACGGATGAGGAATGCTCTGCCCCTTGTGAAGGTATGACCCCTAGATGCATTGTAGTGTGACTCAACTACGCTCTGTCGCTTGTGAGATATGACCTGTTAGTACACCATGTGGGTGAGTGGTTACCTTGGCCATTTTGTTGATTTGACCAAGTGAGAGGTCATGAGTTTGATCCTGGCTCCATGCACATCGCGTTTGCTGTGGAAGCTTCCAAAAAATAAAGTCCGTAGCTTCTTGGATGCTACATGGTTGGTGTGTCACCTTGACACTAGGATGCTTATGTGTCAAGCCCATAGTGCAAGTCTATTGGTGATGTGGCTGGTTCAGGGCACTTCCCAAGAATGTGCTTTTGAGTTCTAGGACTAGAGAGACAGCTATAGAAGGACCTGTCTTGCATGCTGATCAATGAACCCTTGCTTGATGCTCTCTTGCATATTGATAACTTGAGCTCTTCTTCAGATGTAATGCTAAGGCGTTAGTAATCTTGAAGGTGAAGTGCATGCCTGATTAAGTTTGGGGTGCATGACACATGTCAACAAAGGAAGAAGGCCTAAAAACCTTTGTGAACTTTTTGGTTTCGCGGCTTCTCCACCAGAGGTGGTTAGCCCAGTAGCCAACAAAGGGTTATGATTCCACTCCTCTGGTTACCAAACTTTCACGCACGCAACCGCTAAGGTCACAAGCAGTGAGAGCGCCTTTGCTCTCACCCAACTTATCTGTTTGCAGCGCAACATCAGCAGGAGGGGAATGCAAAACATCTGCACCTTTCTACCTTGGGAGCTGACATCAACCTACATTAGCTTACATTAGCATACATCTGCTTGCAATGGCCAACGTAAACAGGGGAAGTAGTTGCCTCTTCTCACCAACAGCCTACAACGACCTCAAAAACAGGTTCATCAGCATCAAAAACAGGTGCAGACATTGTAGTAGTTGTAGTTGTAGGGATGGCAAGGACGAGGGAACCATGGAATAATTTGCCCATCCTCAAGTTTGATGGAGAGGGGTTTGCGCTCTGGAAGTGGCAGTTTGAGATCATCATGGAAAATAGAGATCTGTTAGGATATTTTGACGAAACTATCCCAGCACCAAAGGAGGAGGGTGCTGACCTTGTGGCATGGGTCAAGCTCAACAAGAAGGCTCTCGCCATTCTTGTGTCCTCCATACAACCCTCAGTCATTCCACACATCAACGGTTGTACAGTGGCAGCCGCGGCATACGCCAAACTCGGCATGGTGTTTCATTCCTCACTTGCAAACCGTCTCTTCATTCTACAAAACCTCATCAGCATGAGGCTTGGTGAAGGGGAGGCTGTCTTTGCCTTTATGCAAAAGTTTGAGACGCTCTTGCAACCAGCCACCGGCATGGGGTGGGACCTGAGATCCGACATACAAGCCACGATTTTTCTGATGACGTTGCTGGAAATTTGGGGCCCCATGATAACGGTGATTGGAGGGTGGAGTGAAGATCTAGTTTTCTACACCACCATCTCTGAGTATGTGCGGAATGAAGCCATACGTCGTAGCAATAGTGAAGCAAACATGGCTGCCTTTGCCTCACGGAGTAGCGGTACCTTCTGCAATTCCTCCTCCTCTGGGTACAAGGGAAACAACAACACTAGAAACAGTGGAAGGGGTATAAAGTGCCAAGGAAACTACCATAATTGTGACAAGGCTGGACACTGGGCTTGAGAGTGCCGTGCACCCAAGAAAGAGGGAGGAGACGGGGAAAAATGACGAGGGGGAAATGGTGGAAAGGATCCCACAAGCCTGATGGTTGAGTGTGCCTCCGACAAAGGGAGGGAGATACTCAGGCCAGGAGCTTACGGCCTTGACTCGGGCACAAACGAGCACACCACTTACGAGGAGACTTCATCTCTCTTGCTCCATGCAACAAGAACTTTAGAGTTGCCAATGGCAAGGTTGAGGCATCCGAGGGGATTGGTGACAAGCTGGTCACAATGGCTTTCAACGGTGGAGATTCCGACCTCAAGGTAGAGGGGGTGGTCTACTTGCCCTCCTTCACACCCAACCTTATCTTCGACTCTAAGATAACTGACCATGGTATGACAGCGGTCTTTACAGAGAAGGAAGCGGTGATAGTCCTTACCAAGGACATCAACATCTCCTACTCTACCAAGAAGGTTGTGGCATAGATTCCTCACGTTGATGGACTCTACGTCTTGCAAACCAAAACGACAACTTCAATGGCTGAATCTTTGGTCCAGAGTGATGACGAGGAAAGTAGAGACGTAGATTCCGATGAGGAAGGACATGTTGGATCAGTGGAAGCAGTGGAAAACCGCAAGCAAATGCAACTACCGGGGCTATTCATTATAGCCTGTGCACATCCTCCAAGAACCTGTGGCAGAGGCGCTTTGGGCACGTGGCTCATTGCACATTGGAGTTCATGGAAAAGCAGGAGCTTGTGCGTGAGATGGAGCTAGGTGATGAGGCAGAGGGAGCCGGGATCATGTGTGAGCCATGCCTTCAAGGCAAGGCAAAAAGGAAACCCTTCAAGTGCAATGGCATGCGTGCTCTCGCACCCTTGACCTCGTGCACTCTGACGTGTGTGGTCCCTTTTGCATACCGTCAAATGGAGGCAGCAGATACCTCCTCACATGCATTGAAGACAACAAACACAAGGTATGGATGTACTTTCTTAAAAAGAAAAGCAAGGTGAAAGAGAATCTGTAGGCTTTTGTTGTTATGGTTGAGCGACGGAGTGGAAAGAAGGTGAAGGTATTCAAGATAGACAACGGGGGAGAGTACAAAGCCTACATGGAGTGGCTCAAGAAATAGGGCATTGAACACCAGAAAACTACGCCCTACTCACCTCAGAGCAACGGCGTAGCAGAGAGGATGAACGAGATGCTCCTAGGCATGACAAGGTACATGCTCTTTGACACCAAGCTACCTCCTAGGTTCTGGGCTGTAGCAGCACGTACGGCTACCTACCTTGTGAACCTCACACCTGTAGCACCTCTGCAAAGGAGAGGGAAGAAGAAGCAGATACAGCAGCTAAAGAAACCTCAAAAAGTATGGTCAGGCAGGAAGCCGAGCGCCTCCCATCTCAAGGTGTTTGGTTGCACTGGGTTTGACAAGGTTTAGGCCGGTGAGGGCCATGGAAAGCTCGATGCAAGAGCACAAAAATCACTTTCATTGGCTATGACACCGTCCACAAAGCTTATTGACTGTGGGACCAAGGAGCCAAGAAGGTCGTCCACAACAAAGACGTGGATTTCTACAAAAGGTCTTTAAGTAAGGGAGAGCATCTCAAATTGGAGAATGCTCCAAAACAGGGAGAGTGGCTCAGTCTCCTTGCAGAGGGAGAAAGAGCACCAGCACAATGGCATAGGATAGGTGCTGCAAGAGGGAGAGGAGCTCATGAAGATGACTCAGAAGAATCAGACTCTGATTCCGATGTATCCGATCTTCCGGAACATGAGGGGGATGCCTCTCCCATCATCAAGGACAAACCAGACCTCCAGCCTCCACATCAACTGCACCAGCCAGCAGGTTCAAGGAGCAGTTCACGCCTCAAATTACCTCGACAGCATTACGACACGGATAAGGGTCAATGGACAGGCTTCAACTATTCATTCTTGGTTCAAGAGGAGCCAACGTCTGCCGCAAAGGTACTCACTTGGCCTGACAAAGCAGAGTGGGACGAAGCAATTTGTAGTGAACTTAGCTCCATCGAAGAGAATGGGACATGGATGCTGGCGGACAGACGTGCTGGGACTCATGCTGAGGGGTCCAAGTGTGTGTTGAAAGTGAAAAGGACATAGGATGGCAAGATAGACAAGTACAAGGCAAGGTTGGTAGCAAAGGGGTTCTCCCAATGGCCTTGCGCAGACTACGATGAGACCTTTGCTCCAGTTGTGACGTTTTCCTCCATCTGGTCAATGCTCGCCATTGCTGCTGCCGAGAACATGGAGGTCCACCAGATGGATGTCAAGACAACCTTCCTTTACGGCAAACTTGACAAGGAGGTATTGATGGAGGTTTTGGAGGGGGTTGATGCTCCTAAGGGTAAGGGCAGTGCATGGCCATGAACGTTCAGCAGTGCATGGGCTAAAACACCAGATGGACACGTTCATGGCCATGCGTGTCCCTAAGGTTGATGCTCTTGCAGTGCATGGGCTAAAACAAGCGCCAAGACTTTGGTACCAGGAGATGGACACGTTCATGGCCAAGGAGTCCTTCATGCACTGCAAGAACGACCCTAGCATGTACGTGCATGAGAGTGACAAAGGGACTATGTTGGTTACATTGTGAGTTGATGTCCTCATTCTATGCTCTTCTTCAACGCAGCTGCTAGACGATCTTAAGGGGCAGCTGAGTAGCATATTCGAGATGAAGGACATGGACCCTCTTGACTTCTATATTGGAATTGCCATCAAGCGCGATAGAGCAGCAGGTACCATCAGCCTGAACCAGACAAAATTCATCAACTCCATCCTCAAATGCTACGACATGGAAGATTGCAAACCTGCCAGCACATCCATGAGCTCGGAGTGTAAACTCTCCACCTCCATGTCCCCATCCAATGAAGCGGAGAAAAGTGACATGCTGGGCATCCCATATCAGTCTGCAGTGGGCAGTTTTATGTATGCCATGGTCGCCACCCGACCAGATATAGCCCCTGCTGTTGGGCAGGTGAGCCGGTTTGTGGCCAATCCCGGTCCACTTCACTGGCAGGCCGTGGAGCGCATCATGCGCTACCTTCAGGGGACGCGGCACGTGGGGCTCCCGTTTAGAGGCATCACTAGATCCGTGTCACTCCGTCTCATGTGCTACACCGATGCTGATTGGAGAGGGAATATCGATGATAGAAAATCTACCTCCGGCTTTGTGTGTATGTTGAATGGAGGTGCAGTCAGTTGGGAAAGTCGCAAGCACGAATGTGTCTCTCTGTCAACAGCTGAAGCTGAGTATATGGCCTTGGCTGAGGTGTGTAAAGAGATGCTGTGGCTACGCAGCTTGCTATCTGAGATGAAGGCACTAAAGGCAAAGGCGATGGTCATCAAGATTGACAACATGAGCGCCATTAACATGTCAAAGAGCCCCGTCTTGTCCAGGCGCACAAAGCACATCGAGATCCGCTACCACTACGCTCAAGACTTGGTCTACAAGCAGACAGTGGAGCTCGAGTATGTCGATACCAAGCTGAACCGGGCTGACATGCTTACAAAGCCACTGGACAAGGATATCCACCAGGCGGGCAGGCAAGGTTTCAGCATGGTCAACGCAAATGATGACGAATGATGATGGTCACTGACGCAAGGTGCAAGGGAGAGATTTGTTGAATGTCTTTGCCCCTTGTTTAGTGTTCTAGGATGGATCAAGAATGCTCTGCCCCTTGTGGAGGTATGATCCCTAGATCTGTTGTAGTGTGACTCAACTATGCTCTGTCTCTTGTGAGATATGAGCTGAGAGTGCACCATGTGGGTGAGTGGTTACCTTGGCCGTTTTATTGATTTGGCCAAGTGAGAGGTCATGAGTTCGATCCCGGCCACATGCACATCTTCTTTGATATGGAAGCTTCCAAGAAAGAAAGTCTGTAGCTTCTTGGACGCTACATGGTTGGTCTGTCACTTTGACACTAGGATGCGTATGTGTGAAACCCACAGTGCAAGTCTATTGGTGATGTGGCTGGTTCAGGCCACTTCCCAAGAATGTAATTTTGAGTTCTAGGACTGGAGAGACAGCTATAAAAGGACTTTTCTTGCATGCTGACCAACTATCCCTTGCTTGATGATCTCTTGCGTATTGACGACTTGAGCTCTTCTTGAGATGTAATGCTAAGGCGTTAGTACTCTTGAAGGTGAAGTGTATGCCTAGTTAAGTTTGGAGTGCATGAAACATGTCAACAAAGGAAGAAGGCCTAAAAACCTTTGTGAGCTTTCTGGTTTCGCGGTTTCTATGCCAGAGGTGGTTAGCTCAGTAGCAAATTGAAGAAAGGAAGAATTAACTTGATGGGAGAAGAGGTGGTCCCTGACCTACCGCATCATCTAACGCAGACTCTAGACCTTGGTGTACAGGACCACAAGAGCGCTGGTGTGGGGAATGGATGAATGAGGTATGTCCGTCTTCTGTGGAGTGAGGAAACTTGCGAGGCTGCTGCGAGGGTGGATGCCACCCACTGGGGCACAGGTGACACTGGCGCCAACCATGGCGCCCGCCGCCATAGAAGTGGCAAGAAAACCAACAAAGAGCAGGATCCTACTGTGGGAGAAGATGACTAATCCTTTGAGGGCCATGGTGGTGAGGATGGAGAAAGGCGCATCCCGACGGTGGAGAGACGGACCACGGGAGTGGCTGGAGAGTAGCATGACTAAAACGTGGTGCTAGAGGCCACATATCAATCCCTGAAGGCAGAGGAGGATGCGGAGAAGCGTGAAGAACGCCCCGTCTTGGTGGTGACAAGAAGGACCACGTAGCCATCAGGCTGACGACACGCTGAGGCATCTAGAGAGCCGGCTCCGGTGGGAGTAGAAGCCGCCCGTAGAGGAATCTGGCCAGGGTACCAAGGAGAAGGTGGTGCCAGATGTCGGGTCAGTGTACTGGTAAGCTGGTGTTATGGTGGAGTGAAGGGAATGCTCTCTCCTGGCAGTGTAGAAACTGACCACAGGAGTGACTAACCAGCACCACCATGAGGTGGTGGTGCTGGTGGTAGAAGCACTGCGGCCGGAGGCAGCTGGTGATGAGAGGGAGCGTAAGGTACACTGGCTCCCGGTGGTGTAGATGCATGCAACGGGAGCACATGGCCTGGGAAATCATGTGAAGGTGATCCCGGCTGCAACCTGAGCATATCTGAGGATTGTAGATGAAGAGAGTGGGGGTGCATAACACTATAAATGGGCGAGGGAAAAATACCCTATGTGAGGTATGGGCCAGGTTGTGGCCCCGGCCACAAAAACATCGGGGCGAGAGGAATGATGTGACGTTGCTGTCACTGTTTCTAGGTAATGCCAAGATGCAGGGTAAGAAAATCCTGGAATCGGGTTCCAGAAAAAAAAAAGGGCTGTAAATGACGCTAGACGTGCTTGAGCTAAAAGGAGGAAAAGGGGAAAAGAAAAAGGTACTGGAAAAATTCCAACTTTCTAAGAAGAAAAGACAGGATAAGAATGAGAAATGAAACAAATCATTGTCTGAATGGACAACGTTATAGAAACAACCCTTGGGTTTATCAAGTGCATAGTTTTTTTTTGTTTCTTTTCTCGCTTGCCCCTGTCTGACCTACAAGCCTTTTTTTTTTCTAGGTGAAATGACCTGGTCAAATTTAGCTTGAGAAACAAATATCAATCGGCAGCCACCTACGATTGTGTGGGTGATTTTGCACCCACGCAAAAATTGTAGGTGGGTTTTGTTACTACGAGATGCCGACAATGACGTTAGCAGGCTTGCGTGAGAGCAAATCCATGGGAGCAAGCAAACGCAAGCAGGAGAGAGGACCGAAAGCGAGAGAGAGGGCGGCCAGATTCGTGAGAGGGAGAGGGGAGCCATCATGAGAGAGAGAGAGAGAGAGAGAGAGAGAGAGAGAGAGAGAGAGAGAGAGAGAGAGAGAGAGAGAGAGAGAGAGAGAGAGAGAGAGAGAGAGAGAGTGAGAGAGAGGGTGAGCAAGAGAGTAGGGAGCAAGAGGGAAACAGGGAAGATGAGTAGAGAGAGGAGGTGTCGGCTGTTGTTTCAATCACACTACAGCTAGAAGCGCAAGTTGCACAACGCTTTCCCTGCTGCTGCAGTTGTTGCAAGTTGCACAACGTGGCTTGCTTAGCGTGCAGAACGTTGCTGACACGCGTTGCGACTTTAGCAAGCGGTTGCAAATCACTGCATTGCGCTATTGTAGTTGCCTGCCATGGTTGCCCGCCATGCCCATAGCGGCTGCCGCTGATGTTGTTGCTCCACGCTACATAGTGCACGCTCCTGCTACTTTGCTACTGCATGCTGCACGCAAGCTAATTCCTACTGATGCAAACGCTGCTGCGGATGCTGGCTGCTATTGCTATTGGTATGCGATGCATGTGGCTGCTGTTGCTGCGCACTGCTCACTTACTACACGCTGCACGTTGCTTTGCCACACGCTGCTTGCACACCATAGCTGCACTGCTTGTATATGGTTGCGGTTGCTTGCCAATGGGGCTGCCATGCTACTTGCACGCTAGACGCTGTTGAGATTTTGGGCTGGTATGTGGCTGATTGCCGCTGCTGCCATTGCTGTTGCACAATTTGCACTACGCAATGCTGCTGCTAGTGCTACTACAACTACTGTGCACTACGCAATGCACGATATTGCTGTTGGCTCTCCCTGCTTGCATGCACGTTGAGCACTCACATTCCTCCAAGAGTCGTTGAGTTGTGGCTGCTCTGTTGCTGCGTAACAGCGGTAGCCGCCTGGCTGATGCTGTAGGTTCTACCACCTAAAAAATGGGTGCAACAGCACTGGATGACCTTCAACTTACCAAAAAATCTAAAACCTAAAAAAAAAGCCATTCTTTTTGCTGTAGCTGAAATGTTTGCTCCTTTTCTACAATATTGAATGCGTGGCGCCACGTGGCACACTTCTGCTGCGTATCAGACCTTATCTGCTGCTTTGTTGCTCACTCGGTCCCCGTGTGTTCTGATACCATGTAAAATGAGTCTAGGGCATGCAGACCCATATGGGAAGAGACAAGCTCTGGTGTTGAGCGGGAGATATGCAGCGCCAAGATTTGGCTGGAAGTCTGTAACGAATGAACTAAGAATGAAGGAGAGGGAACACCGAAGCCTGCTGAGGGCTTATGTATTGGGGACTTGCGACTAGCCCACTAGGCCATGTCATCCCCGTCGCACCAAAAGGCACGAACGAGGAATATGCATGTCATAAAGCATGAAAACAACAGTGAAAGTCTCCCAAAGCACCGGAACAGTCAACCGGGGGCCTGGGTCTCGACCGACGGGAAGATATGCAATGTATCCCAAATGTATCCAGACTCTACGGTGACACACTAGCATCACCGAATAGCCAGGCTAGGCAAGTTGAGGCCACCCGAGACACCAGAACAGGCAGCCGGATGTCCGAGTCTCGGCCACATGCAAACTACACACATCTGCCAAAGGGTCACAAAGACTACATCAATCAGTGCGGGATCTCTGGAGGTATCGGCACAACCCCCGTGTACCCGGGCCTCGACCACAGAAAGAGTGCAATACCTGTCAAAGATTGTGCGGTCTATTTTCATGGGGTCTCCCTAGGTACCTGTACAAACCACCAAGTACGCGGGTCTTGATCACTGAGAAAATTCTACCAAACATGTATGTGTGAATTGAGCTGCTAGAATGCACCATACGTGTTACACAGAGAGTAAGGTAGCCACTGGAGAGCCAGCACAAGCTAGGATGCTGTCTCTACATAAGACTACAAGAAAGCTTAAAGCCCATGCATTAACACCATACGTTTCACCTCAATCCGGAAGGAGGAGGGGGCGAGGACGAGGGTGTGGGACCACTAGTCTCGCTTGCGAGGCCGGTGGCCCCTTGATTGCCGATCGAGCCTTGAGCTCAATTGGCGGCTCAAGGCCATTGGGTGGCCAACCACTCACTTGATTGGTGGCCAGCCACACTGCCGGCCGGCTGCTAGCTGGACGGTGGCCAGCACGTGGCTGGCCACCAGCCAGCCCTCACTCGTGAGGGCTAGTTGTCGGCGAGGCCTCGCTCGTTGCAAGGGCAGGGAGGGCAGAACCGGCCCTTTTGCTACATTCCTCCCCAGTGATTATGTCCCAGTTCATGAATAACATGTAGGATTATGGGGTAGTGAAGCCTCAAAACTGTGAAAGAAAGATTAATAATCTCGAGTCACTAGCTAAGATTTCAACTCTTGCAAGGCACTTGCACCTAAGCTGCAGCTCATCGGTCAGCAAGGCTAGCGGCCTCCCCCCTTCTAATGGAGCGTCCGCTCTACAACCATGTTGGGCATCACCAATCTCCTATGGCCACCGTCCATCAATGTTATCCTATAGGAATGTTGTTCATTTTTTCCACGTAAAGGTGGTGCCCCTTGCCACGTGTCGATTTGTGTAAGCTATGAGCTCCCTTCAGCACTCGTCGACCACCCTTGTGGGCAACTGAGATTGTGGCTCCCATTAGTTATGTTCAGGTTTACTCCTGGCTCAATCAATGAGGTATTCCTTAAAAACCCACAATCACAGTGTATGCTCTTGGTGCTGGAGTAGACAAAGAATCTCGTACTGGCCATTGACAACAAGGTCTATAGGTGGTGGCTGAACGATTCCCTCTGTTGTGTATGGAACCATCATGCTCACATGAAACATGTCATGTATCTTCATACTCGGTGGAAGCAACAATCGGTATGCCATTAGCCCGATGCGTGCAACGATGGGAAACGACCCAATCCACTTTTGTAGAATTTTCCGGGCCCCTGAGGACTTCAACCGAAGATTCTTAGTGCAAAACAAAACTTTGTTACCGGTGTCTAACAAGACCTCACGACAAAGTTTGTCGGCATATGCATTTTTTCATTGCTGAGCAGCTTGAAGGTGACCCTTTACCTCCTGTAACAAGGGGGTCTATGCGTTTGGCAACGGCTTGAGCAAAGGAACCTGTCCTCTGTATTCCCACTCTTCACCACGGAAGAAGGCACCACTGGATGCCAAACACTGTTTGACACAAACAATGTGAATTGTATAGACTCATTCATCGAGTTATTGATTCCAAACTCTACTAGTGCTAGGAATTCATCCTTGTCATTCATGGTAGGGTCCACGTACATGCGGAGCATCTGCTCCCCGGTGCGATTCATGCACTTTGTTTGTTTGTCCATTTGAGGGTGAAATGTTGTTGACATTTGTGACTCGCTGCTCAAATACTCGTGCATCTTTTGCCAGAACGTCCTAGCAGTTTTTCTATCTTGATCAGAGATAATGCGTAGCGGTAAGCCATGGTTCTGCATGGCACCCTCAAGGAAGAGACAAGCAGTCTCTTATACATTCACATAAGTGGTTGTAGGAATGAAGTGTGTAATTGTTGTCAAAAGACCCACAAGCACTAGTATCTAGAAGATAAGCAATGAAGTTTATGCTCATGCACTCCCATGGAGTCCCAGGGATGGGAAGCTGTTGGAGGAGACTAGCACGCCTTTTGTTGCCAGCCTTTTTTTGAATACATGAGTTGCATGTGATGTAGTAAACACAAACATTAACACTGCACCCTAGCTACCAACAGTGGTCTTAGAGTGCATGTTCGGTCTTTTGGGGTCCCACATGACCTAGGACCGGCGGGTTATGGAACTGGGAGATAATCTTTACTCAAAGGTCTCCCAAATCTGGCACAAGACCTTGTTCTCTGTACCAAAAGATTCCTGCGACCTCCACCAATTTGTACATGTCTAGATTCTGAGAGTCTTGAAACCAAGAACCTACAGAGATTTTCATCTGGATCCTATCTACAAAACCGTTGTGGATAATCTTTCTAGGTGGTTGCAACAGAGTTGCTAGGGGATCAGGTGTTTGCACTGTTTCTGTCGTAATGGCCACAAAACACTCACCGTCCTCGGTGGTTACTTGAGTTTCCACATAACGTTGGCTTACAGGATTGGCCACGTTGATGCGTCTTGGCCAGTATTCCCATATGAACGAGAATCGACTCAGGTATTCGCTCCAAAATGCCTGTTGTTTTGACATGTTTGGTTGCGTTTCAAAAAACACCAATGGGTTATGGGCGGTCACGACCGCCACACGTCCTTCACCGTCCTCAAGGTAGCAATGCCACATTTTGAAAGGGTGTACTATCCTAAGGAGTTCTTGATCCCCAGTCATGTACCTCATCTATGCAGGGATGAGCTTTCGGCTCTCATACGCAACTAGGTAACCATTATGCATGAGGATTGCTACAAGTTCTACTACCGACACATCACATTGTACCTCCCACGGCTGTGACAGGCCAGGAAGAGCTACAACTGGCGCTATGGATAGAAGCTCCTTAACTTTAAAAAAGGCAATATTGCACTCAGAATTCCATTCCCGATGCACATCTTTTCACGTGAACCTGGTTAGTGGTGCTACCAGGGTCGAATACCCTTGCAAAAACCATCAAAAATAGTTTACTAGGCCAAGGAAGGACCAAATCTTCCCAACATGTTTATCTGTGTGGCAAGTTCACGACAGCTTGGACCTTTTGTGGTTTGACATGGATACCGTTCTTGCCAACAATGTGTCCAAGGTATTCGAGCTGATCTTGTGCAAACTGCACGTGATCACCTTTGTATCGAACTTCTTTTCCTAAAGAATCACCAAGAATTCACACATGTTCTTTGTGCTCTTCCATGCATTTGGAGAAAACCAAGATGTCATCCAGGTAAACCAAGACAAAATGGCTGATTTGCTTGGCGATCGTTTGGTTCATTTCTCCTTGGAATGTTGCGTGGGCATTCCTTTTCCCAAAGCATAAAACTTGGAACTCATAGTGTCCCATGTGCATCATGTTCCATAACGCGGATTTGATGGTTCCCTTGAGACAAATCCAAGGACAAAAAGACTTTTGCCCCTTGGAGTTGGTCAAATAAGTCCTCTGTCTGTGGTAAGGGGAATCGATTTTTCCTTGTAAGCTTGTTGAGTGCCCTGTAGTCCACGCACATGCGTAAACCAACATCCCTTTTGTTCACAAAAATGATTGGCGCACTGTATGGCGAGTTATTTGGCTTGATCCACGCCTTTGCAAGGTACTCCTTGATTTGGCGTTTGGTTTTTCACCTCTCTGCTGAGCTGAGGCGGTACATGGGTCTGAATGGAGGAGTCACTTCTGGTTGTAGTGGAATCGTGTGGCCCATGTGTCATTGTGGTGGAAGTTGGATAGGTGGGTGTTGGAATACGTCCGAGAACTCCGCCAATAGAGATTTGATCTTTTGTGGTGTGTCTTCCTTTATGCTATTCTCCACTTTTTGCAACTGAGCTAAGAAACATTCACACCCTTGTCAAATTCATCTCTTGTCGTGCATCATACACAAGCTAACATGGATGTTTAGTTGGGTCAATGACAATTCCGCACTTGGAATCAACGTTAAGCCATACTGTCCCTTTCGAAGGATCAAACATTTGGATTCAAAGCACATCAGACCCTTACTGTCATAGAGCTAGGGATCACCTAGCACCACTTCAAATGGGCCAAGAAGGTTGAGTACCTTTTAACGTTACACCCTGTGTATAACCTCAGATGAAAAGGTTTTCTTTATTGGCACCGATCATGGGTACCGTACGGTTTTCACCAACAAACATTGCACCATTGGATGGCTCATATTGAAGGCCCACCTGTCGGGTAAAGCCAAGATTAACAAAGGATTCATTCCCTCCAGTGTCGGTGAGTACGTTCATGGAAGCACCAGCAAGATGTCCTTTGAATTGCATCATCATGTTACCTCCACTCTTCAGAGTGAACAGGCTTGACGATGGATAACCGAGTTCGTGATAATCACAAAATCTATACGGCAGACGCCGTAGCTTCCATGATTCATCTACTCGAGTCCACATTTTGTGGGCACGTGTGAATTTGGCTAGCACCTTCTAGTCTTTTAATTTGACTGGGTTAAAACATTCAACCAAAGGTAGAGTGAATGTGATTAAATCTATCGGTTTGAGGGCATTTGCTTCAATCACGGGGTCACACAAATCTTGCATAGTGGTCGGTGTCGCCACCACTAAGCATGTACAATCATGCATCTCATCCAGAGATGCAAGATTAGGTGGCCAATGCCGGTCACTAAGTGTAGAATGAGGCTTAACAAGTGGAGAGAAAACAACAAAGAAATCTAAACTTGTAGAAAACTCAAATTGTTTAGCATGCTCATTTGAAAACATGAACCCACACCTGTGATCAAGTATTGTCACTGATTGGTCCCCACTAACGTCACTCAGGGGTGGAGATAACCCGCCCCACGGCTTGTCCGTTACCACAGACGGGCCCACTGCCGCGACTGCGGCCCTGCCCATGGCCCTCTCCGCGGCCTCTTGCTGCACCATCTCTACGAGGTGACGTAGCTGCGGTCAATGTCGCGGCCTCTTGCCCACCGCCAGCAGCCTCAAGGCACCGGGCCTTAAAGTCGCCATGCTACATACAGCTGTGGTAGAGCGCCCACGGAAGGCTATGTTGCAATGCTCACGCGCTGCCTGTAGCTCGTCATTGTTGCGGATGTGCTTGTTGTTGGTGGCCTTGTGCCCACCAGCCTTCTTGGTTAGAGGGTTTGCGCGCTGCTTGCCCTTGGCCTCGTCTCACTGTCCGACTAATCCACCAGTCCCTATAGGGTCCATGTGCATGTTGCGGCCTTGTTGTGCACGTGCGTTTGGCCGTGCATCAAAGCCGTGCCGCTGCATCCACATTGGGGTCACGCTCTGCAACACCTTGTTGAGGTCATCATATTGGTGACTTGCCTCATAAGCGGCTAGGCGCTTCGAATGGCGATCACGATCGAGGTCTGTGATGCTCTTCTTGACATGGGACAGCAGGTTGGCGATGACGATCTTGACCTCTGATGTCGTCAAAGCATCGGCGATAACCTCGAGAGCCTTGTGCTTTCCATACACCTTTACCCACTACAGGAGGGTGAAACTTGCGCACATGCCTCCAAGGAGTCCCACCTTCTACAGGAGGTTGCTGTCAGCAACAACACTCAAGTGGGCGCTGGTTGGCCCCATTACGAACACATCGTAGGAACAGGGGTCTGCCCCCACTCTTGCAGGTGGTGCTGCACCTCCACTATTAGTGGTGATCCAGAGTTGGCCCGTCGCTTTGAAAGCAAACTCAGCAAGCCTTCGGCGGTCATTGCAAATTGCCTTCGCGGAGGCGTCGTCCAGCTTGTTCTCGCAGGAACTCACTACGTGGCTGCTTTTAGCACCTTACCTACTCTCGGTAGTCTCGTTGCTGTCAACAGCTTGAGGTGATCTGGTGAGCACTTTGCCCTTTTTGAGCGATTGGCGCGAGTTCACTGCACGACAATAGCAATGATCACGATCCTTGGCGCCTTTCCCATCGTCGGCGTCGTGCTCTTTGTCAGGTCCCACACTCCGGTCGTTCTCCTTGAGGGCGTTGTCCGTCGCGTGAGGGTCGCCCACATGCACATCGACGTGTTCGTCGATTACTTTCTTGGCTTCCTTACATTTTTTGGTGTAGCTGAGTGTAGCAAGGGTTGCCTTCGGCTGTACGATTCGTTGGCCTGAGAGTGAGTGTACACCTTGGAGGGTCCCTAGCGGTGGCTGCTGCACACCACCACCTGTTTCTGGAGAGATTAAAGATATGGAGGCAACTAGTTCCAAGGATGGCAGAAAACTGGTGAGAGAGTGTGGCAATAGTTTTGGCCTCAATTGACTGGGAATGAGCTCTTTGTTGAGTCTCATAAGCCATGGCATTTTATAACCACTAATTAAAGCTTTACATAGCACCAAAGCATGCTAGATTTCAAGCTTCCCCACAGATTCTATGACTTCTAGAGTGTCCCTTGATAGGCTTTCCTTTTTCCCACCTAGGAAGGTATCTTATCCCTCATTAAGAAGGTTCTTCCCCTTCCTAGATTCTTCAGTCTGATTCTAGTAGGTGGGAAGGTATTGAGAAGACCAGGACACCTCTAGATGCCTTGTAGACCAAGCTACCTCTTGAAGAAGGTGTGCCACCCTCCTGGACCCTCATCTAGCCTTCTAGAAACTTAGAGAGGAAATCTAGAAGCTGAGCTAGCTTCCTGGCACTTATTTTTCACCTCCCTTGTGGCATGGCAGAAATTCATCTGATGGGACTTGAACCTTGGCCCCTGCCTCTAGAGGTAGACACGATTAACCACTAAGCCACTTGGATTTGTCTTTTTGGTGTTCCTTTTTGCATTCACTCCTGCCATGGTGAGGAGCACAACTCCAACAATTTTCCCATTGCATATGACCTATGGCACTTGTCCATGCTGAACTTGCAACTCAAGAGGCTTGGGAAAGGGCAAGCTCCTTGGCCATACAAGTAACACCATACCTGTCCTTGGCAATAGCAAGCATGCGCTTTGTAACACACTACACAAGCACCACATTATCCTTTTCAACACAATCACGTGCAAAGTGATGCCGGATATCTATGTACTTGGTCCTCGGGTGTAGCACGTGACTCTTTGTGAGGGTGATGGCACTCATGTTGTCAACGTGTAGTAGTGTTGGCTTCTTTTGTGGCACTCCAATCTCCTTGAGCAATCATCGCGGCCATAGTGCCTCTGTTGTGGCTTTCGTGAGCAAAACATGCTCCGCCTCAGTGGTGGAAAGTGCCACACAGTCTTGCTTCTGGCTTGTCCAACACACTGCTGCACCACCAAGCACAAAAGCATAACCTGATGTTGATTTTTGGTCGTCAACATTGCCTGTCGGGTCAGCATCGGAGTAGCCAACTAACTCAAGGGATCCATTTTGGGCTCCGCCTCCAAACAAAAGACACAACTGTTTTGTCACCTTCAAGTAGTGGTTGATTCTGTTGAATGGCCATGGTTGCTGATCCATGGCCGCCAATGTAGCGGCCATAGATCAGCAACATAGCGACTCACTTGTCCCTTGCCAAAGACAAGATCAGGCCACGTTGCCACCATGACGTTAATTATGCTGCCTACTACGGACCGGTACGTTACTCCAGCCATCTCCTCCTTCTTGTCATTCGTGCTCGGGCGCATGCTCGAGCTCAGCTCACATGTCATTGTCATGGGTGTGCCAATGGGGTTACACTCCTCCATGTTGTAGTGGCAGAGCACCTCCTGAGCATGTTTTTCTTGTCCCATCTCCAGCTTGCGCGCTTTGCGGTCCCTCTTGATGGCGATGCCGAGGTAGTAGTCTAGCTCGTCCATATTCATCATCTGGAACCCACCAGCAAGCTGTTGCTTTAGGTTCTTGAGCTTCCCGTCATGTGATGACACAAGGGTGAGGTTGTCGACGTAGAGGAAAAGAATTTGGAGCCTTGGCTGCTTGCGGACATACATGCTATGATCCGCCTTGCAACGCTGGAAGCCAAGCTCACCCATGAAACTGTCTATCTTGAGGTGCCAGATGAGCGGAGCTTGTTTCAGTCCATAGAGAGCATTGCAAAGCTGGCACACCTTCTGTTGCGGCACATCCACACCCTCCAGCACCTCCATGTAGACTTCCTTGTCTAGGTCGTCGTTGATGAATGCGGTTTTCACGTTCATGTGGTGGATTTTGTAGTCGCGTACCGTTGCCACCGAGAGGATAGTACGAATGGAGGCAAACTTGGCCACTGGTGCAAAGGTCTCGTCATAGTGCTGCCCCTTTCTCTAGGCATACCCATTGTCCACAAGCCATGCTTTATGCCGTTCTATCCTCCCATCCTTTGTGAGCTTCTTCCGGAAGACCCACTTGGAGCCAACAATTTTCTTGCCCTCCGGGCGGTCCACTAGTTCCCAAGTGCCAATCTCCTCATGGGAGGCAAGCTCATGTCTTATTGCTTCCTCCCACTCAGCCTCATCCTTCTATTGTACTGCTTCCTTCACAGATTCAGTCTCCTCTTGCATGAAAAAGGCTTGTGCAAACCCAGTCCAAATTCCCTTGTCAGCATCGTAGCTCTTGGTCCTTCTCCGCACACAGCTGCTTATGCGGGGCTCTTGAGGCGGTTTTTGTTTCTGCTGTTCCCTCTTGGCGCCATCCTCTCCAAGCCTTTGCTCCCCCCCTCTTAGAGATATTGGAGACTCAGTCCGCCTCCCCGCCTCCCGCTTCAACTCTAGTGCTTCGGGCTCCTTATCCAAACAAGCCAGAGTAAATTCTGCTGCTTGCCCGTCCCTTGGACGGTCCTCTCCAATAGGATCTATTGCAAGGACTTCACTCTTATTCACGTCCACGTGTATTTCCCCCTTAAGGAGTGGCATTCACTCCCCCCTTGTGGAGTGACCTGCCTCCTTGTCTGTCCAACGGCTTTTCTTGTCAAACGTGACATCGTGAATCTATACAACATGCTGCCTCCTTGGGTTGAAGAGCAGGTACGCCTTGCTTCCACTCTCATACCCAAGGACAATACACCGACGGGTACACGTGTCCAGCTTGCTACACCCCTAACATGCTTGCACCACCACATGTGCAACACAACCAAATGTGCAGAGGTGATCCACCACCAGCTTTCTCCAATTCCACACCTCTTGTGGCATCTTCCTTGTCCTTCAAGGGGTTGGTCGGTGTAAGATTCATGATGTACGCCATTTTCCATGCCGCCTCTGCCCAATGCCGTTGTGTAAGGCTGGCGTCGCTCAACATAGATTGCACCATGTTAAGGATTGTGCGATTCGCTCTCTCTACGGTGCCATTATGCAATGGGGATTGTGGAGTCATTTTCTGTCACTCAATCACCCTGCTCTTCATGAACCCATGGCAGCCTGCATATTCACCGCCGTTGTCACTTTAGAACACCGTCACCTTCAACTCTGTCTACTGCTCCACATATGCCACAAACTCCTGCATGCCCGCAAGGATGTTGCTCTTCCATTTCATGGTGTAGAGGTAGATTTTGCGGTTGTGGTCGTTGATGAAGACGAGGAAGTACCAAGATCCACCAATGGAGCTCTCAAGTGGTCCACATACATCTGTGTGTACCACTGCCAATTTTACCGATACACGCGTCCCCTGGGCCACAAACAGCTGCCGTGTTACTTGCCCAACAACGCATGGCTCGCATATGGTCTCCTTGGTTGCATCAAGGCCCCTGATTTGGAGACTTTACACCAGCTCTCTCTTTGCCATCTTCTTCACCGTCAATGGAGAAACATGGCAAAGTCGGTGGTGCCATAGGTCCAGGTCTCTTTCATCCTTCATTGCAAGATTTGCGGCGTTGAACCCCACATGGCTGCTAAGGATCTTGGCGTGAAGCAGGTACAAATCATCCTCCTTCCTTTTGTGTGTAATCACCTTGCCTTTGCCGTCCTTGCGAATGATAGCCTCCTTTTTGAACTTGATGCCACTGCACTCTCTCGACCACCATGCTGGATCCACTCATTGTGGACGTACTCAGCAACCTTTGGGTACTTCAGCTCGTCGGAAGGCCAACCACCAAGGACTTCGATCATTGGAATCCAACTGTCGGACAAGGCCAAGAGGAGGATCATAGCTTACAAGTAAGATTCAATCTCCCAACCATTGGCCACGCACTCCGCTGCAATTGACTGAATCCGCTCCATGATCTCCATGACATTGTCGCACTCATTGGCGCTGAGGGTGATGTTTTGATTGAAGATGATGAGCTGATTGACAAGGTTTCTTGACTGGTAGATGGAGTAGAGTTTTGACCATCCTTTTGTTGCTAGGGTGCATCCTTGGATGTGCCCAAGTTGTTGTAGGGATAACGCAGACTCAAGAAGTGCCAACACCTTTTTGTTACACTTCTTGTATGCCTCTTTTGTTTGGCCTGAGGGTGAGTGTGCACCGTGGAGGATCCCTAGCAGTGGTTGGTTCACACCACGAACTGTTTTTGGAGAAACTGAAACTATGCAGGCAACTGGTTCCAAGGATGGCAGAAAACTGGTCAGAGATCAAGGCAATAGTTTTGGCCTCAATCAACTGGGAATAAACTCTTTTATCAGGGCTCACAAGAAGTGGCATTTTATAGCCAACGATCTCACCTTTCCAGAACACGAAAGCATGCCAGATTTGAAGCTTCTTAGGAGATTCTATGGCTTCTAGAGTGGCCCTTGGTAGGCTGTCCTTTTTCCCACCTAGGAAGGCATCCCTTCCTTCCTCTAGAAGCTTCTGCCCCTTCCTAGATTCCCCAGCTTGCTTCCAGTAGAAGGGAAGGTGTCTAGAAGGCCAAGACCTCTAGATGCCTTGTAGGACAAGTCACCCCTTCTAGAAGGTGTGCCACCTTATTGGACCCTCACTTGGCCTTCTAGAAGCTTAAAGAGGAACTATGGAGGTTGAGCTAGCCTCCTGGCATCTATTTTCCACCTCCCTTGAGGCAGAGCAGAAATTCATCTTGTGGGACTTGAACCCGGGCCCCTGCCTCTAGAGGTGGACATCATTAACCACTAAGCCACTAAGGCTTAGTACTGCTCCTCACCATGGCAGGAGTGACTCCAAAAAGGAACACCTGAAACTACCACAAGGCAAAGCCTGTCCCATAAACAATAAGGATAACTTGGCTTTTCTCTTACTCATTGATGGCCATGTCTTGTTGCTGGAAGCGTGAACACAAGTTGACTTGGGGGTTGTCAAAGGCGTGGGCCCATAACCCTTTGTTGGCCTGAGGTTGAGTGTGCACCTTGGATGGTCCCTAGCAGTGGCTAGTTCACACCACCAACTGTTTCTAGAGAGACTGAAACTGTGGAGGCAACTTGTTCTAAGGATGGCACAAAACTATGAAAGGGACTACACCCATCAGAGCGGATGAGATCAAAGGGTGTGAGAGCACGTGTGCTATTACACTTGAAGGATTTCGTTTTTGCCTTGCTTTGAAGTCATGGCTCGTACGAGATCGGCTCCCTCCGCCTCATCACCTAGCTCCATCCCACATACCATCTCCTGCTTTTCCATGAGAACCAATGTGCAATGAGCCACATGCCAAAATTGCCTCTGCCATAGGTTCATGGACAATGTGCACAGGCTAGAATGAACAATCCCGGTGGTTGCATTTGCTTGGGGTTTTGTTGCCAGATCTTACCTGCAAGTGCTTCTGCCGCTCCAACATGTCCTTCCTCATGTGAATCTACATTGCTGCTCTCCTTATCATTACTCTCAACCAAAGATTCATCCGTTGATGTTGTTGTTTTGGTCTGCAAGATGTAGAGTCCATCAATGCAAGGAACCTATGCAACAACCTGCTTGGCGGAGTAAAAGATGTTCATGGCCTTGGTAGGTACTATCACCGGTTCCTTCTGTATAAAGATCACTGTCATGCCATTTTCAATTATCTTAGAGACGGAGGTTGGCTGTGAAGGAGGGCAGGTAGATTACCCTCTGTAGCTTGAGGTCGGAGTTTGTACCGCTGACACCCACTGTGACCAGCTTGTCACCAATCCCCTAAGCTACCTTAACCTTGCCGTTGGCCACTCAACCATCAAGCACGTGGGATCGTTCCCACCATTTCCCCTTTGCCATTCATCCGTGTTTCCTCCTTCTTTCTTGGGTGTCCGGCACTCTTGAGCCAAGTGATCAGCCTTGCCCCAGTTATGGCAGTTTCCTTGGTGCTTTACACCCTTTCCACTGTTTCTAGTGCTGTTGTTTCCATTGTACCCAAAGGAGGAGGTATTGCTGAAGGTGTCGGTGCTCCGAGAAGCAAAGGCAGCCTTGTCTGCTTTACAACTGCTACAACGATTGGCTTCATTCCACACATACTCGGAGACAGTGGTGTAGAAAACTTGATCTTCAGTCCATCATCCAATCACTGTGATCATGGGATGCCAGCTTTCAGGCAGCGTCATCAGAAAAATCATGCCCTGCATATCAGATTTTATGTCCCACCCATGCCGGTGGCCTATTGCAAGAGCATTTTAAACTTCAACATAAAGGCGGAGACATCCTCTCCTTCACCAAGCTTCATGCTGATAAGGTTTTGTAGAACAAAGATACTGTTGGCAAGTGAGGAGGACTGAAACACCTTGCCGAGTTTGGCATATTCCGCGGCTGCCATTGTACAACTGATGTAGTGTGAAAGGATTAAAGGTTGTACGGAGGACACAAGAATTGCGAGAGCCTTCTTCTTTACCCATGCCACAAGGTCAGCAACCTCTTTCTTTGGTGCTAGGATAACTTCATCAAAACATCCTAGCAGATTTCTGTCATCCATGATGATCTCAAACTGCCACTTCCAAAGCGCAAGCCCCAGTTCATCAAACTTTAGGATGGGAAAATGATTCCCTGGTTCCCCTGTCCCTACCATCCGCACAACTACAATTGCTACAGCTGCTGCACCTTTCTTTGATACCAATGTACCTATGTTTGAGGCTGCTGTAGGCTGTTAGTGACAAAAAGCAACTGCTTTCCCTTTTCACCTTGGTTTTTGCAAGCAGATGTTGGCTGATCTAGGCTCACGTAGACTGATGGCAGCTCCAAAGCCGGAAAGGTGCATATGTGTTGCATTCCCCTCCTGGTGATGTTAACCTGAAAACAGAGGAGTTTGGTGAGAGCGAAGGCACTCTCATTGCTCGTGACTTAGCGGTTGCGTGCGTGATATTCTTCTGACCAGAGGAGTGGGCCCATAAACCTTCGTTAGCCACTGAGCTGATCACTTCTAACAGAGAAGCCGCGAAACCAAAAAGCTCACAAAAGGTTGTACACCTTCCTCCTTTGTTGACATGTGTCATGCACCCCAAACTCAGTGAGGCATACAATTCACCTTCAAGAGTGCTAACACCATTGCATTACATCTGAAGAAGAGCTCAAGTAATCAATACACAAGAGAGCATCAGGAAAGGGTGGATTGATCGACACGAAAGAAAAGTCCGTTTATTGCTGTCTGTCTAGTCCTAGAACTCAAAAGCACAATCCTAGGAAGTGGCCTGTTCATCCGGCAACGTTCAATAATGGTGTTGACGACAAACCACTCCCTATGGCAGGTTATGTACCAAGTGGCTCTCAAGTCAATGGTCTAAAACAAGGCGGTGTTGGTGGAGGCATGTATGATATAGATGGTGCTAAAAAATCTACTCTCCAAGACATCAGTGTCGGCGGGGGCATTAGACTGTTTTCCCGCTCCAAATCCAGTGACAAGGTCTTCCTTCTTCCAACATTCACGCGTCAAATGGCTTGGCTTCTTGCAGAAGTGGCACTATTCTTCTTCTTCCCTCCACCTTTACTGTTGTTGGTTGATGCAGCACAAACCCCATGATTTGTGTTGGTGAAGAGGGCTAAGTTGAGTCTGCTTCCTCCTCCCCCTGTGGCGCTCTTTTTCAAACAACAAGCTCTCATCCAAATCATCGTGCTAGAGTATATTTCCACACCACGCCAAGGCAACAACGAGAGGAGTGTAGCTGCTAGGAAGGCCTAAGAGGATGGTTAGCATGAGAATACGTTCCTTCACATAGTCCTGAATTGCAACAATGTGGACAGCTAAAGCTTTCACCATGTTGAGATAGTCAAGCGTGGAGCCTACCTCATCCATATTCACGGTGTGAAAGTGTCAACGGAGCTGCATGTTCATGTGGATTGACTTAGAAGCATAGGTGAACTCACGCTTGTTCCTGACTTCTTTTGGGGTGATGATGCTGCGGACAAGTAGTTGCTACCGTTTGATGAGGTGGATGTCGATGGTCACGAGGGCGCGGTCTAGCTTCTTGCGATGGGTACAGGCCTCGGCAGTGGAGAAAGATAAATCAAAACAATGAGGCACTCACGTGGTTCCAGATTCTCTTCTCCATCAGCAGCATCTTCATGATTTCAATCTAGATGAATAAGTCCTTCCCGTTAAACCTGGCGATATTGATGGCGGCCAACAGAGAAGTGAATGTTGCCATGTTGACTCCAATGTTAGCCAACAAATGGCCTCTCTTGCAAGAATTTTCATGTTGACTACAACTTTGAAGTTTAGGGAACTTAAAAAAAGACCCCCATCAAGATTTTTGGTGGTGCACATGAAACAAATGGGAATTATCTCGTGTGAGAGTATGACTACCGCACACCCCGCTAGGCTAAGAGTGTGCTAGGAGGTGAAATTTGACATAGTGGTTCTTCCAGCTCCATGCGCCAAATGAGGCATACTTAGGCTTGTCAGAATGTTGTGATGTTGTAACTTCTAATCCAAGAGTCAAACCAGCCATTCGTACTCTCTACACAACTTTACACGCTTTTGTATTCTTGTCTCTGCCACTTGCAACTTGTCTCTCACATACAATTGGTCCTTTCTACTGACTCTCGGTGAGCCTGATTACCTCTCTGAGGGCTGCAAGAGCTTCTTACAGTGGTATCAAGGCAAGAACAAGGCCTTGTCTTACCCTTAAGATGTACCTTGCATTCTGGTGTGTGAGAGAGGCTATTCATGGGCCAACATTATAGTCATAATGGCGACATGCACTTTCATGGTGGCCAGAGTCAACATCGCCAAGTTGAAGACAAGAAATTCTTCAAATAGAGAAAAAACATGAAGGTGTCGATGGATAAGGGACTCTGAAACCACACGAGTGAGGCTGACGATGTTGAGTCCTCACTCTCCACTGCCGATACTTGTACCAGCCGTGAGAAGTGGGATTGTGCCCTCCCCACCATCTGCATCCACCTCGCCAAATGGCAGCAACCCATTTTACGCGGCATCCCCACCCCAAAAGAAGTTCATAACACGAGTCCACTTATGCTTTCACATCCTCATTATGTCCTCATCAAGATGCAGTTATGTCATAACTTTCACACCATGGAGACCATGCAACTTGGATGCGAGTGAGGAAACAATCTAAAGCCTCCACCAACACCACTAACTTAGAGAGTAGATTCATGAGCACCATCCAAGTTGTGCACTTCTGTACTAACACTTCCTTCATTTGGATCATCGTCTCAGGAGATGCTTGGTACATGGCTCGTTGCCGGGAGTGGTTTCTTGTCTATACCGCTATTGAACCTCGTCAAGTGAATATGGGTGACAAAAATGTGCAGACGACGGTGAGAGAAGGTGAGATTGTCTTCTGTACTTCTTTCCAAGGGAAGCACATGGAATGTGCTTCGACAGAATTCATGAAGACATAGCCGGGTACCTCCCATCATGTAAGGGGGGTGCTCCATGTTCTGGGGCTAGCAGCTAACTCTCTCTCTGCGTCCTCTCTCATCTCCCAAGACGTGCAGGTCCACTTTGAGAATGGTTTCTGCACCATCTCATCACGTGCGGGCCAGGTGCTTGCAAAGGTAGACAACAGCAATGGCCTCTACCATCTTTTTGTGGCATCCAAGAAAGGAGTTGCCTCAGCAACAGCTGCAAGAGTGGAAGACAATGATATCAGCCTGTGGCCTCACCGGCTTGGACACCTCAGTTTCGGCGCAATCCTCTCCATGTAGAAGATGGTGTGCGGCATGTAGCTGAAGGAGTTGAATCAGCCTGGTGGGTTGGCCTTTCAATATTTCATTGAAGGGAAGCAAGCCTGCTCTGTATCTACTTATTAGGGGAAGGCAGCAGCTGACCTTCTCTTTCTTGTGCACTCTAATGTGTCTGGTCCCATCTCATCACAGTCCTTGACGGGCAAGCTTTATGCCCTTATGATCATTCATGACAAGTCATGCAAGACGTGGGTGTTCTTTCCACCCGCAAAGAATACGTATGTTGACGAATTCAAGGCGTGGATGGCTGTTGCATGAAAAGAGAGTGGCAAGCGTCTGAAGGTGCTTCACATTGATGGCTCACGCAAGTACCTCTCCAAAAACGTTTTTGACTTCCTCAAGAATTAAGGGTGCACACAGGTTCTTGGAATTGCAACTAAAGTACCGCGGTTCCACGATTCCTTAAGGTACCCACGATTCCGATTCTTTGATGCAAGAATCGGACTGGAATCGGGGGTAGTTTGGGTATCGTTACAACATGCTGGAAAGAGGGGGATAGAGGCTGTCAATCCGTAAAATGTCGAGGTCTAGCTCAAACGCAAGAGCCGAATTGCAGTTCCGGAGTTGGAGATCGCTTTGGAAGGTCCCAAAAATCGGGATGCCAAGCAGGACACGTTGTCCTGGTCGGCACCCAAACCTTGCCCCCACCTGATTCGTCCATGGACTGTGCTCGACAGAGGATAGGCGAGTCAGGTTGGTCCATGCAAGTCGCAAGTATGGCGACCTACAGGTACCGTGGCGGAAGCTCGCAGTCAGACCAATCGAACCGATGTTTTGACAGCTGGCGTCGCTGAAAATCCTAGGCAATATCAAAAGGTGAGTTTGTAAGCTTGTGGCGGAGCTCAATCCGATGACCACGAAAACAATCCAGCACGAGAGATTCGCTCCCGCTGCCTCGTCGGCGGATAACATTGCGGGATGTTACTGTTCTTTTCCTACCAATGCAAAAAGAAACACAGGAATCAAACCCGGTATCATGATTCCTTAAGGATTTGCAATAATTAATGAAAGAACCGAGATTCCGATTCTAAAGTGATAGAATCGGCCCACGATTCCGATTCTAGCCTAGTAATTGCGATTCAGCATCGTTGTGCACCCTTATCAAGAATTCTGGGGTCCGACACAAGGTGATGCCACCCGTAACACCGCAGCTCAGCAGCCTTGCCAAGCCTGTGAACTGCACGCTCATCGAACGTGTCCCCAGCATGCTCAAGGATGCCGAGCTCCAGCCAACATTCTGGACGGAGGCAATCAACACCGTTTTGCACCTGAAAACCCAAATCCAGAAACGTGCCGTGTTGCTGATGACGTCGGAGGAGGCGTGGACAGGACGCAAACCGGATTTCACACTTCTAAAGGTATTTGCATGTGGTGCATTTGTTCATGTGCCTGCCAAAGACTGAAACAAGCTGGATGGCAAGGGTGTGAAGGTTACTTTTCTTGGCTATGACACCATGGGACATTGCCTGTAGAACCTCGCCGCATGCAATGTTGTCTGCTACCGTGATGTGGTACCCAAGGAGGATGTGAACAACTGGAAATGGAACCCTATGGAAGAAATCATGGTACCACTAGCTCTTGAGCCCGTGGGAGCCAAAGAGACTAGAGCTGAAGAGGAGAAAATGGAAAGCAGTTGTGATAGGGAAACAGAGGGAGCTGAGGAGGCAAAGCAGCTAAAAGCTTAAGTAGGAAAGGAGGAGCAGCCGAGGAAGCAACAGCTACTACCGGGGAGGTCTACATGCCTCAAGGATGGTGTGGATAGTCCCTTGGAGCCGCTGTGTTGACACGAGCACCCCGCAAGCAAACAGAGACCTCTGGAGGATTTACTGAACATGTACACTTTTTTGTTCTCACAATAGTCTTCTGACCTCCATCTCCTCTTCCTCACTTTCGTGGATAACCAAACAACATTCAGCAAAGCCATGGGTACTGATGATGGACCAGATTTCCGTGCCACAACAGTCAAGGAGTACAAGGCACTCATGAAGAACAAGACCTGGACACTCGAGGGAGCACCACGTGGCATTAGGGTGATGAAGTGCACGTGGATCTTTCGACACAAGCGCAATGCTGATCGTAAGGTGCTCAGGTCCAAAGCATGGCTAGTTACAAATGGGTATGCATAGAATGATGATGTGGATTACCAACAGCACCGCACTTGCACCGGAAGGTCCACTTGCAGCCGGTCACCCGGCTGCCACGTGGAGATTCCTTGAGAGTTTTAGTCTCGTTCTTCATGAGTGCTTTGTACTCCTTGTCCGCTGCAACATGCCAATTTACTGCATTGTCACTACGAATGGCATCGTTGAATGTCATTTGGTTGTCGACGATGCTAAGGAAGGGGAGCTTGAGGTCAAAAGACTCATGTGAAGATAACAAAGCGCACAAATTCAGCAGCTCCTCCAGCGGTCTATGTCTTCTTCTGAGGTGCTTTGATTGCCACAATGGCTTGATGGGACCATCTGCACCATGCAAATCTCCGTGGCAGCTGCTGCTACTTGCTCCGCCACTCCTTCTCTGCTTTGATTGTGGGCAACTTCACCTCCTCAGCTCCCTGTGTTGCCCTGTAACCACTACCTTTCACTCACTCCTCTTTAGCTGTAGGCTCGTCGGCTCCTACTGGCTCAAGAGCTGGTACTAGTGACTGCTTCCATGAGGCTCCATGTATATGCCTTCAAAATGTTCTGGAATACCACATCACGACTACAAAGGATCTTGGCTGCAACGAGGCTGTACAGAAAGTTTCTCATGGTGTTGTAGCTAAGGAAGGCAGCCTTCACAACATTGGCATCCAACTTGTTGCAAATAGCGGCAGGCACATGGATGAATGCGCCACACCCAAATACCTTTAGGTGGGAGACAATTGGCTTGTATCCTGTCCACGCCTTTGCTAGTTTCATGAGCTATATGACATGTTTCCGCCTACTGTTTGTCAGGCACATGATGGTGTTGGCTGGAGATCGACATCCTTGAGCATGTTGTGGGCACGCTTCATGAGCATATGGTCAGCATCCTCAGCCACGCTGTTTAGCTACAGTGTCGCATGTGGCGTCACGTGGTTTTGGATCCCGTGGTGCTTGAAGAAGTCATGCAAGTCATTGAAGTTGTACTCGCCTCTGTCACTGATGCAAAGTTATTTCAGAGGCCTTCCACTTTGATTATGTACAGCAACTACCCATATCCACAATGTACCAAAACACTTATCCTAATGGCCAGAACAAACACCAACATCTTTTGCTAGTTGTCATCAATGAATGTGAGAAAGTAAGGCTTGCCGGAAGATACCTGTGAGCTGGGAGAGAAACATTTACAGCTAACTTGCCACCTTCACCTCCCTAGTCAATGGAGAGCAGGCTTGCTTCTCTTCAATGTAGCTCTCGCACGCCGATGCACCAGGCTGCTTTGTCTCCTTCTGCGACATGCTATACACCGTCTGTTGCATGGAGATGGCTGTACCAAAGCTAATGTGTCCAAGCCGGCGATGCCACAGGTCAGTACCGTTTTGTTCCAATCTTGCAGCTGCCGCTCAGGTAGCTCCCTTCTTTGATTCCAAAAAATGATGGTAGAGACCATCCTCTTTGTCCTCCTTTGCAAGCACCTAGCCCAGACGTGTTGAGATGATGCAGCCACCATTTTCAAAGGTGGACCTATAGGCCTTTGGAGATGAGAGAGAAAACATTTGGGAGGTTAGCTACCAGCATCGGAACATGGAGTACCCCCTTCATACGACATTCTACGTGCTTCTCCTGGACAGAAGCACAAAAGTCAATACCGGCGTTTCCCACTGCCACCTGCACATGATTGTTACCCATGTACACCTGGCGAGGTTCAACAGCGATGTAGACAATAAACCACCCCCAAAAACAGGTCATGTACCGAGTGGCTCTTCAATCAATGATCCATAACAAGGCGGTTCTGGCAGAAACGTGTAGGACCTAGGTGGTACTCACAAATGTACTCTCAATTAGCAGCATTGGCAAAAGCTTCATAGTGTGTTGCCACTTGTACCCCAGTTGCAGGGTCTGCCTTTTTCTTTCAGTATTTTTACACTCAATTTCTCGGCTTCTTGAAATAGTGAAACTTTACCTTCTTTGTCCCTCCACTTTTGCTACCCTTGGCTGATGCAGCATCTGCCGCGTGACTCATGTTAGTGACAATGGCTATGTCCAGTCCTCTTCCTCCTCCCTCCTCCAAGTGATCCACCTGAAACAACATGCTCTCCTCTGTCAATGTGCCGGATAGCAACGGTCTAGAAAACGGGTCCCGACATGGGAGGCCGCCAACCGCTCTTGGTATTGCAACCAAGATAACATATCACCCTCAAACAAGGGATCCACACTTTAGGTTCGTTTGGTTTGCAACCTCACGAAGTCCGCATGTTGGTCTTTAGTGTCTACCTTTGGTTGGACACTCTGTGAGGAGTCTCAAAGGCAAGAACTGTAAATGGATGCATGCAAGGCACAGGCTTTTATACTTGCAGAGCTTTGCTAAAGCTTCTGCTTGTAGTGGCTCTAGTGGAGCCAACCTCAACCTACATTCCTACTTGGCGCGTCCTTAGACCACCAAGTGTCATCCTCAAGGCAGGCTCTAGTAAGCTTCCTAGACGTTTCCTGTCCCAGTTTTGGCCACAAAGAAAATTGCGGCCGTCGCGGGGTTTGAACCCGCGACCTTCCATTTAGACTTCGGCGCCTATTCAACCAAGCCAATAAGGTATGGCTATGATGAGCCACAGGTGACATACCCATTATGGGAAGTGCATTCCTGGCCCATCTCAGAACAGACCAAGGGGACATACTCCATAGAGCTGTGCATGCCTTGTCTGTATGTGTAGCTAGCCAGCTAGGCAGTGGACAAGTTGCATACTATTTCAACAAATCTCTCCCTTGCACCTCTGTCCATGTGTTGCTTACTGGGCTCCATCAATGCCTTGGGGCTCACCCTTCCTCCGCCGCACTCCTCATACCGAATCCACGAATGCCTGCAGAGTGCAAGTCGCTCTCCACCGGCTTGGTCATGCAGACAGCAAGCATGCTCTTTGTTCCGCAGTGCTGCAAGTCTACCATGTTCTTCATGACCAGGTCACGTGAGTAGTGGCAACGTATGTCGATGTGCTTCGTTCGGTGGGAGATGATCTCGTTTCAGCCACCGAGATGGTGCTCATGTTGTCCACGTATACGACCGTGGCATCCTTCTGTGGCACCGTCATTTTGCCAAGCAGGCTGCGTAGCCATTGAGTCTCCTTGCACACCTCAGACAGAGCAACGTACTCTGCCTCAGCCGTGGACACGGAAACACAATCCTGCTTCCTGCTGGCCCATGAGATGGCAGGGCCATTCAAGATGAACATGTATCAAAGGTGGATTTTCTGTTGTCGAGATTTCCTCCCCAGTCAGCGTCTGTGTAGCACTTCAGGCGAAGGGGATCCATTCCTTCTTGTTCTCCAAGGACGAGGCCCATGTGACATGTCTTCTGCAGGTAGCGCAAGATGCGCTTGACTGCCTGCCAATGTTGTGGCCTTGGGTTGGCCACAAATCTGCTCACTTGTCCCACAGCATAGCAGATGTCCGGACGAGTCCCTACAATAGCGTACATGATGCTACTCACGGCGGACTGGTAGGGGATGTCTTGCATCTCCCTTTGTTCTGTTTTGTTTCTTGGCGACATGGAGGCCTTCAGCTTTGTATCGGTCGTCATTGGGGTGCTGACAGGTTTGTAGTCTTCCATGTGATAGCGCTTCAGTACCTCACCAATGTATTTGGTTTGGTTGAGCTTGATGGTGCCTGCTACTCGGTTGCGGTGGATGGCGATCCCGAGGTAGTACTGGAGAGGACCCATGTCCTTCATCTTGAACATTTTGCTGAGGTCAGACTTCAGCTCATCTAGCAGCTCGACCGAAGATGAGTCGATGATCAGATCATCTACGTGCATTGCAACTAGCATCAGCCCTCTCCCATCATCGCGCACGTACATGCTCGGGTCATTCTGGCTGTGTAAAGGAGAGGCCGGTCATGAAACCGTCCATCTCTTTGTACCACATCATTGGGGCCTGTTTCAGTCTAGTCAGAGCGCTTTCACCAATTTGCACACCTTGCCCTTGGGAGCTTCGACTCCATCAGGGCACCTCCATCAGCACTTCCTTGTCAAGCTTCCCATAAGGGAAAGCTGTCCTGACGTCCATCTGGTGTATCTCCAAGTTCTTTGCGGCTGTACTGCCAAGGAGAGAGCGGATGGAGGCAAAAGTCACGACGGACGCGAACGTCTCATCGTACTCGGAGCCCGGGCGTTGAGAGAACCCCTTAGCCACTACCCTTGCCTTGAACTTGTCGATGCTACCGTCTTGCTTCTTCTTTAGTCGGAGGACCCACTTGGATCCCACCACGTGGGCCTTGTTGGGTCTATCCACCAGCACCCACGTGCCGTTCTCGACAATGGGCACAAGCTCGCTATCCACTGCCTCCTTCCACTTGGCCGCATCTGGGCCATTCATCGCCTCCGCCACTGTGGATGGCTCTTGCTGAGCCATGCACGACCAGCTAAGGCTGGTCTGATCATCCTCATACCGCAAAGGTGCTCTCTTTGGTTGCAAACTGCGCCGGCTTAATGGTGCGGCTTCTTGCTTTGGTGCTAGTGCTTCAACAGGTGGTGGTTTTTTATCGTCTTCGTCCTTGTCATCAGAAGAGTTGTCAGACTCCAAGTCAGACTCGGAAGCCCCGGACGCCTCAGTATCCGCATCCATGTCAGATGCTGCGTCATCCTCCACAGCTGCTCTCCCATTCCCACCACCTGCTGGCAAAGCGAGCCAGTTGTCGGGTGCTTGGTCTCCAGACTCAAGCAATACTATCCGCTCGCCCGCTATGGGAGAGAGGGTCGGGTCCAGCAGCTATCCCTTTCCAAGGGTGCGTTCGTCGAACACAACGTCGCGGCTCCTCACGAGCTTGCCTACTGCCTGGTCCCAAAGCCAATAGGCTTTGCGTGATGTGTCGTACCCAACCATGACGCACTTCGTGGAACGTGCATCAAGTTTGCCTCCACCTTCTCCCGACTAGATCTTCACCCATGTAGTTGACCCAAACACTTTCAGATGAGATGCGTTGGGTTTCTTTCCCGACCATGCTTCTTGTGGGGTCTTCAGCTGCTTGTTCTGCTTCTTTCCACGCTTCCACAAGGCGGTTGCTGGTGTGAGATTCAAGAGGTAGCAGGCTGTTGTTGCTGCTTCTGCCCAAAAACAAGGTGGGAGCTTGGCGTCGAAGAGCATGCTTCACACCATGCCGAGTAGGGTCTGGTTCATCCTCTCGGCCACACCGTTGCTTTTGCGGGTTATAAAGGGTGGTTTGCTCGTGGTGGATGCCATGATGCTTGAGCCAAGGTTTTCATGCCTCGTACTCACCCCCGTTGTCACTTTGGAGCGTCTTCACCTTCTTGGACGTTTGCCGCTCCACCATGGTGACGAACTTGAGAAGCTTCTCCTTGACCTCTCCCTTTGTTTTGAGGAAGTAGATCCACAACTTGTGGCTGTGGTCGTCAATGAAGGTCAGGAAGTACTTGCTTCCTCCATTAGACGGTGTGTGGAAGGGGCCACACACGAGTTTGTGTATCAGTTCCAAGACGTGCTACGCTCGTTGACTTCCTCTCCCAAAGGGCTTCTTCTTTGCCTTCGCTTGGAGACATGGTTCACACAATGCACACCCTCCGCCATGCTTCATGGTGCACCCTTCCATTCCGCGGACTACCTCTTGCTCTTGCATCTTCTGCAGCATGCTGTTGGCCACATGGCCAAATCGCCGGTGCCATAGCTCAGCGTCCGTGTCCTTGGTTGATGTGACAGCCGTAGCGGTCGCCGGCGGTGCATCCTTTGGCTCCGGTGTCACTGTCTTGGTGGCACATGCGAGTCCCTCATCCAACGCCTTGGTGACTTTGGTTTGAAGTATGTTGAGGCCATCGACTCTTGGAACTTGAAGCACGAGGTCATCTTTGGTGTACAAAATCTGGATGTCCTCGTTTTTTAGGGCCACCGCTTCCTTGTTGGTGAACACCACTGTCATGTTGTTGTCGGTGATTTGTGACACGGAAAACTGGTTGGCTGCAAAGTAGGGCATGTACACCAACTTTTGAAGGTTAACCGCCTTCTCCGCACCATTCACGTTGAACGTGATCACCCTGTCCCCTTCGCCCATGGCTTGGATGACGCCGCCGTTTGCACACTTGATGCGCATGACAGATTCGGCCATGGAGACAAATCCACCCTTCTCTTTTGATGAGTGGTAGTTGGTGCCCGAGTCAAGGGCAAATGCCCCGGGCCTAAGGATCAATGCGCCCTTCATGGACAGCCCCCTTGCCATCATGTTGGTGAGCTCCTTCTTCCCATTTCTACCTTTCCTCCCGCCTTCTTTCTTGGGACTACGGCAGTCCCTAGACCAGTGCCCAGGCTTGCCACAGTTGTGACAGTTGCCGGGCTTCTTGGAACTCTTCCCGCCACCGTTGCCTTTCCCTCCACCGCCACCGCTTCTGCTGTTGCCTTGACTGGAGCGAGAGCTTGCACTTTGTCCTCCGAAGCGAGAGGCATAGGCTGAGATGTTTGCCTCACTGCCACTACGTCGCATGGACTCGTTGCGGACGTGTTCGGCGACAGCCTCGTACGTCAGATATGCCTCCTTCCAACCGCCAAACACGGTGATCAAGGACCCCCAGCTTTCCGGTAGCGCCATTAGAAGGATCATGGCATGCATGTTGGAGTCGATGTTCCATTCCATTTGCTGGACCTCTTGCAGCACGTTGTTAAACGACTCCAAAAATGCGGGTATCGATTCTCCTTCGCTCACCCTCATCAACATCAACCGTTGGAAGATGAAGAGTCGGTTTGCTAGGGCGTTCAATTGATGCACGCATGCGAGTTTTGCGTAGGCCGCGGCAGCCACCATGCATCCTGTGATGTGGGAGTGTTGAGTCTCGTTGATGGACGTCACAAGAATGGTGAGAGCCATGTTGTTCTTCATCATCCATGCTGCAAGGTCAGCCGCATGCGTCGTCACGGTCGCATCGGATGGTGCTGTCTTGGTCCCATTTAGGATGTCGAGGTAGCCACGCACGTTCATGACAATCTCAAACTACCATTTCCACAAGGGAAAACCTTTCCCCGTGAATTTGGACATACCCGCCTCAAGGCGGGCTAGAGTCGGATCCGCCATTTCTTGCGGTTGCTCTTCCTCTCTGCTTGGCTGCTACTCTGCTTTGTTGAGGCCGATGAGGCCGATGAGGCTGTTGACTACGACCGTTGTCAAAAGGTGTAGTTGATTCCATTGCACACCCCTCCCGCCGATGATCGCCTAAGGTGATGGTGCCGTCGTGAGAGAATGGACTCGGGGTCGTACCACCTTCTAGAAAGGGGTAGAGCTTAGTCCTGTTGGGGCTCAAGGGTTGTGTCCAACATGGATAGAGCTGATACTCATCCCCTAGTCCGCCACGTGCGCTCACCCTACCTGAAGAAGCCGATGGAGCCGATGGAGCAGATGGAGCCGTCTGATGGTCGTGTCCCTTTTGTACCTGTGCGCGCTGCAAGACCACGCGCTAGTCGGTCTTGGAAGCGTTCCTTAGAACGAGAAGTGTGGGCCCATAACCCTTTGTCAATGCGTCGGATAGCAACGGTTTAGAAAACGGGTCCCAACATGGGAGGCCGCCAACCGCTCTTGGTATTGCAACCAAGATAACATATCACCCTCGAACGAGGGATCCACACTTCAGGTTCGTTCGGTTTGCAACCTCAAGAAGTTGGCACATTAGTCTTTAGTGTCTACCTTTGGTTGGACACTCTGTGAGGAGTCTCAAAGGCAAGAACTGTAAATGGATGCATGCAAGGCACATGGTTTTATACTACAGAGCTTTGCTAAAGGTTCTGCGTGTAGTGGCTCCACTGGAGCCAACCTCAACCTACAGTCCTACTTGGCGCGTCCTTAGACCGCCAAGTGTCATTCTCAAGGCAGGCTCTAGTAAGCTTCCTAGAAGCTTCTTGTCCCAGTTTTGGCCACAAAGAAAATTGCGGCCGTCGCGGGGTTTGAACCCGCAACCTTTCTTTTGAGACTCCGGCGCCTATTCAACCAAGCCAAAAAGGTATGGTTTCTATGATGAGCCACAGGCAACATACCCATTATGGGCAGTGCATTCCTGGCCCATCTCAGAACAGACCAAGGGGACATACTCCATAAAGCAGTGCATGCCTTGTCTGTATGTGTAGCTAGCCAGCTAGGCAGTGGACAAGGTGCATACTATTTCAACATCCTCCACGTCATCGAGCGAGAGCCTGTTGCCATTTTGTTCTAGGGGGAAAATGAGAGGATTTTGTTGGAATGATGCTCCTCACCATGGTAGGAGTGACTCGAAAAAGGAACACCAAAAAGACAAGCCTTAGTGGCTTAGTGGTTAATGGTGTCCACCTCTAGAGGCAGGGGCCCGGGTTCAAGTCCCACAAGATGAAATTCTGCCCTGCCTCAAGGGAGGTGGAAAACAGTAGCCAGGAAGCTAGCTCAACCTCTAGAGTTCCTCTTTAAGTTTCTAGAAGGCCAGGTGAGTGTGCAAGAAGGTGGCACTCTCTCTAGAAGGGGTGACTTGTCCTACAAGGCATCTAGAGGTGTCTTGGTCTTCTGGACACCTTCCCTCCTACTAGAAGCAATCTGAGGAATCTAGGAAGGGGCAGAAGCTTCTAGAGGAGGGAAGGGATGCCTTCCTAGGTGGGAAAAGGACAGCCTACCAATAGACACTGTAGAAGCCATAGAATCTGCTAGGAAGCTCCAAATCTGGCATGCTTTGGTGTTCTGGAAAGCTTAGATCAGTTGCTATAAAATGCCACTTCTTTTGAGCCTTGATCAAGTGTTAATTACCATCCAATTGAGGCCAAAACTATTGTCTCACTCTCTGACCAGATTTTGCCATCCTTGGAACCAGTTGCCTCCACAGTTTCAATCTCTCCAAAACCAATTGGTGGTGTGAAACAGCCACTGCTAGGGACCCTCCAGGGTGCACACTCACACTCAGGCGAACAAAGGGTTATGGGCCCATGCCTCTAAGGGGTTCAAAGCCAGCTTGATTTCACGCTTCCAACAGCAAGACATGGCAACCAGCGAGCAAGAGAGCAGCCGCGCTGTCCTTAAGTTTGATGGGACAGGCTTTTCCTTGTGGAGGTGGCAGTTTGAGGTCTTCCTTGATGACAAGGGACTGCTTGAGCTCGTAAAAGGTGATGAGACTGCTCCGCCGGAGACTGCAACGGCTGAGGTGAAGGAGGCATACAAGAAGCGCAACAAAAAGGCGTTGGCGCTCCTTGTGTCCGCGTTATGCCTACCACAACTTGGGCACATCCAAGATGCACCCTGGCCGCAGACGCCTGGTCACAACTCTGCTCCATCTACCAGTCAAGCAACCTTTCCAATCAGCTCTTCATCTTCAAACGGCTCGTCACCCTCCGAGCCAATGAAGGCGACAACATCATGGAGATCATGCAGCAGATTGAGTCGCTCGCAACGGAGTGCGTGTCCACTAGTTGGGAGGTCGACTCTCAGTTGCAAGCTATGATCCTCCTTCTGGCCTTGCCAGACAGTTGGATTCCTATGATCACAGTCCTTGGTGGCTGGCCTTCCGACGAGCTAAAGTACCCGAAGGTTGCTGAGTACGTGCGCAATGAGTAGATGCGACGTGGAGGTCGAGAGAGTGCAGCGGAATCAACTTCAGCTTACACGGTTCATCGTCAAAGTGGAGGCCGAGGCGACAAGTGGAAGGGTGTCAAACAGGGCACCAAGAAAGATGACAAGAAGGGGAAGTGCTTCAACGATGGCAAGGAGGGCCACTACGCGCGCAACTGTCCCAAGAAGAAAACAGATTGGTCGCAGCGGGGCGGGAAGAAAGATGAGCACGCCCTTATGGCGTACAACTCCACCAACTTGAAGGATCCGGGAGTTGCCGTCATCGACTCCGGATCAGGCCGCCACACGCAATGCAACAGGGCGGCATTTGTCACCTACGGCGCCTCGGAGAGAAGCATGACGGTGGCCAATGGAAAAACAGAGGTGGGCGCTGGTGAGGGTAACGTCCGCATTAAGTCAATTGTGGATGGAAAACCTGTCACGAGCACAATCTACGATGTGCTGCATATGCCCAACTTTGGGGCAAACCTGCTCTCCGTCAGCCGCCTTACCGACAAGGGACTTGAGGTGCTCTTCACAAAGGAGGCTGTCATCCGAAAAGAGGGCAAAGGTGAGGTGATTGCGCGTGCCAAGAGGGAGGAGGACTTGTACCTGCTACGTGCGAAGATCCTCAGAAGCCGGGTGGGGTCCAACGCCGCCAATCTTGCAACGAAGGACGGAGGAGACCTGGACCTATGGCACCGCCGACTCTGCCACATTTCTCCATCAACAGTGAAGGAGATGGCTAAGAGGGAAGTGGTGTGGGGTCTCCAAATCAGCGGCCTTGATGGAACCAAGGAGACCGTGTGTGAGCCATGCATCACTGGCAAATCAACTCGGCAGCCGTTTGTCGCCAAGGGGACGCGTGCATCGGCAAAACTGGCCGTGGTACACACAGATGTGTGTGGACCGCTTGAGGGCTCCATCGGCGGAGTTCGCTACTTCCTCACCTTCATCAATGACCACAGCCGGAAACTCTACCTCTACCCAATGAAGCGGAAGAGTGAGGTCCTTGCGTGCATGCAAGAGTTTGTGGCTGATGTGGAGTGGCAAACAGAGTTGAAGGTGAAGGCGTTCCGGAGTGACAACGGCGGTGAATATGCGGGGTGCCTTGGGTGGATGAAGAGCAAGGGGATTGAGTGGCAGAAAACAACTCCACACTCCCCACAACAGAATGGCGTCGCAGAGAGAGCGAATCNGACCAAGCCGCTGAAGGACAAGGAGAGCAATGCGTGGAAGACGCCACAAGAAGTGTGGAGCGGGAGGAAGCCGGCAGTGGGTCACCTCCGCACGTTTGGTTGTGTTGCACATGCAATGGTGTAGGCACGTGAGGGATGGAGCGAGCTGGGCCCACGTACCCATCGTTGTATTTTCCTTGGATAGGAGAGCGGAAGCAAGGTGTATCGGCTCTTTGACCCAAGGAGGCAGCAGATTGTGCGGAGTCGCGACGTCACGTTCGACGAGAAAAGCCGTTGGATAGACAAGGAGGCAGGTCTCTCCAAGAAGGGGGAGTGGATGCTACTCCTTGAGGGGGAGACGCCGGAGGATTTGAATGAGGGTGACGTCCTTGCATCACCACCAACCGGAGAGCATCACCCGAGGGATGGGCGAGCGGCAGACTTTATTTCAGCCAGTTCGGATGAGGAATCCGAAGCACCGGAGATGAACGTGGAGGTGGGGAGTCAACAGATGTCTCCAAGGTCTCCAAGAGAAGGGGAGCAGGCGCTTGGAGAGGATGGCGCCAAAAGCGGACAGCAACAACAACAACCGCCTCAAGAGCCCCGCACGAGTAACCGTGTGCGAAGAAGGACAAAAAGGTATGATGCCAACAAGGGCATTTGGACTGGGTTTGCACAAGCCTTCTTCACGCAAGAGGAGCCTCAATCTATAGAGGAGGCACTGCAGCGGAAGGATGGGGCTAAGTGGGAGGGAGAAATAAAATTTGAACTTGCCTCCCACAAGGAGAACGGCACTTGGGAGCTGGTTGACTGGCCGGAGGGCAAGAAAATCATCGGCTCCAAGTGGATCTTCCGGAAGAAGCTCACAAAGGAGGGGAAGGTGGAGCGGTACAAGGCGCGGCTGGTGGCGAAAGGATATGCCCAGAGAAAAGCGGAGCACTACGACGAGACATTTACACCAGTTGCCAAGTTTGCCTCCATCCGTACTATCCCCTCGGTGGCAGCGGCATGCGACTTTGAAATCCACCAAACGGACGTGAAAACTGTGTTTCTCAATGGCGACCTGGACAAGGAAGTCTACATGGAGGTGCCAGAGGGGGTGGATGCGCCGCAAGGGAAGGTGTGCCGGCTTCACAGGGTGCTCTATGGACTGAAGCAAGCTCCGCTCATGTGGTACCTCAAGATGGATAGTTTCATGGGTGAGCTTGGCTTCATGCGCTACGAGGCCGATCACAGCGTGTACGTGCGTAATCAGCCAGGACTCCACCAAATTGTCGTTTTCTACGTGGATGACCTCATCCTTGTGTCTTGGGATGAGGGGGAGCTCAAGAGCCTGAAGCAACAGCTTGGCGGCCGGTTCAAGATGACAGACATGGGCGAGCTTGAGTACTACCTTGGCATTGCCATCAAGAGGGACCGCAAAGCACACACGCTGGAGATGGGTGAAGAAAAATATGTGCAGGAGGTGCTCCGCCGCTACAACATGGAGGAGTGCAACCCCATCGGCACACCTATGACAACGACATTTGAGTTGAGCTTGAGCATGGGCCCGAGCACGGAGGACGAGAAGGCGGAGATGGCTGGAGTACCGTACCAGTCCGCAGTTGGCAGCATAATGTATGCCATGGTGGCGACGCGGCCTGACCTTGCCTTTGCTGAAGGACAAGTGAGCCGCTATGTTGCTGATCCAGGGCCGCTACATTGGCAAGCGGTGAAGAGAATCCTCTGCTACTTGAGGGCAACGACACATTCGCGACTTGTGTTTGGAGGGGGAGCGCGGACTGATTCCCTCGAGTCTGTTGGCTACTCTGATGCTGACTGGGCAGGTGATGTTGATGACCGCAAGTCAACATCAGGCTATGTTTTTGTGCTTGGTGGTGCACCGGTGTCTTGGGCAAGCCGGAAGCAGGACAGTGTGACTCTATCCAGCACTGAGGCGGAGTATATTGCGCTCGCGGAAGCCGCAAAGGAGGCACTATGGCTGCGGCGATTGCTCAAGGAGATTGGGGTGCCGCAAAAGAAGCCAACGGCACTCAATGTTGACAACATGAGTGCCATCAGCCTGACCAAGAACCCTGTGCTACACCGGAGGACCAAGCACATAGAGATCAGGCATCACTTTGCACGAGACCTTGTTGCAAAGGGTGATGTGGTGCTTGTGCATTGCAGCACAAAGCAATGCTTGCTGATGCCATGACAAAGGCGCAACCCAAGGACAGGCATGATACTACTTGTATGGAGCTTGGGCTTTCCCAAGCCTCTTGAATTGCACGCTGAGCATGGACAACTGCCATGGGTGACGCGCAAGGGGGAGATTGTTGGAATGATGCTCCTCACCATGGTAGGAATGACTCCAAAAAGGAACACCAAAAAGACAAGCCTTAGTGGCTTAGTGGTTAATGGTGTCCACCTCTAGAGGCGGGGGCCCGGGTTCAAGTCCCACAAGATGAAATTCTGCCCTGCCTCAAGGGAGGTGGAAAACAGTAGCCAGGAAGCTAGTTCAACCTCTAGAGTTCCTCTTTTAGTTTCTAGAAGGCCAGGTGAGGGTCCAGGAATGTGGCACACCTTCTAGAAGGGGTGACTTGTCCTACAAGGCATCTAGAGGTGTCTTGGTCTTCTGGACACCTTCCCTCCTACTAGAAGCAAGCTGAGGAATCTAGGAAGGGGCAGAAGCTTCTAGAGGAGGGAAGGGATGCCTTCCGAGGTGGGAAAAGGACAGCTTACCAATAGACACTCTAGAAACCATAGAATCTGCTAGGAAGCTCCAAATCTCGCATGCTTTGGTGTTCTGGCAAGCTTAGATCAGTGGCTATAAAATTCCACTGCTTGTGAGCCTTGATCAAGTGTTAATTCCCATCCAATTGAGGCCAAAACTATTGTCTCACTCTCTGACGAGATTTTTCCATCCTTGGAACCAGTTGCCTCCACAGTTTCAGTCTCTCCAAAAACAATTGGTGGTGTGAAACAGCCACTGCTAGGGACCCTCCAGGGTGCACACTCACCCTCAGGCCAACAGATTTCTGCAGCAAGGAAGGCCAAAGAGGATGGTGAGGATGAGAATGCATTCCTTCACTAAGTCTTGAATCATGGCAAGCTGGTTATTGAAAGCTTTTACCATGTTGAGATAGTCATCATGGAGCCCAACTCATCCATCTTCATTGTGTTAAAGCCACAACGCAGCTATATGCTCATGTGGATCAATTTGGAAGCTAAGTGGACTCTATCCTA
>SZWC01011095.1:0-15434 GCA_023375785.1 Penium margaritaceum | reverse complement strand
TGTCAATGCGCCGGATAGCAACGGTCTAGAAAACGGGTCCCGACATGGGAGGCCGCCAACCGCTCTTGGTATTGCAACCAAGATAACATATCACCCTCGAACGAGGGATCCACACTTTAGGTTCGTTTGGTTTGCAACCTCACGAAGTCCGCATGTTGGTCTTTAGTGTCTACCTTTGGTTGGACACTCTGTGAGGAGTCTCAAAGGCAAGAACTGTAAATGGATGCATGCAAGGTACAGGCTTTCATACTTGCAGAGCTTTGCTAAAGCTTATGCTTGTAGTGGCTCCACTGGAGCCAACCTCAACCTACATTCCTACTTGGCGCGTCCTTAGACCGCCAAGTGTCATCGTCAAGGCAGGCTCTAGTAAGCTTCCTAGAAGCTTCCTGTCCCAGTTTTGGCCACAAAGAAAATTGTGGCCGTCGCGGGGTTTGAACCCGCGACCTCTGGTTTGAGACTCCGGTGCCTAATCAACCAAGCCAAAAAGGTATGGTTCCTATGATGAGCCACAGGGGACATACCCATTATGGGCAGTGCATTCCTGGCCCATCTCAGAACAGACCAAGGGGACATACTCCATAGAGCAGTGCATGCCTTGTCNTACGATCGTGGCGTCCTTCTGTGGCACTGTCATTTTGCCAAAAAGGCTGCGGAGCCATTGAGTCTCCTTGCACACCTCAGACAAAGCAACGTACTCTGCCTCAGCCGTGGACACGGAAACACAATCCTGCTTCCTGCTGGCCCATGAGATGGCAGTGCCATTCAAGATGCACACGTATCCAGAAGTGGATTTCCTGTCGTCAAGATTTCCTCCCCAGTCAGCGTCGGTGTAGCACTTTAGACGAGAGGGGTCTGTTCCTTCTCGGCCTCCAAGGACGAGGCCCATGTGACATGGCTTCTGCAGGTAGCGCAAGATGCGCTTGACTGCCTGCCAATGTTGTGGCCCAGGGTTGGCCACAAATCTGCTCACTTGTCCCACAGCATAGCAGATGTCCGGACGAGTCCCTACCATGGCGTACATGATGCTACCCACGGCGAACTGGTAGGGGATGTCTTGCATCTCCCTTTGTTCTGCTTCGTTGCTTTGTGACATGGAGGCCTTCAGCTTTGTGTCGGTCATCATTGGGGTGTTGACAGGTTTGCAGTCTTCCATGAGGTAGCGCTTCAACACCTCACCAATGTATTTGGTTTGGTTGAGTTCGATGGTGCCTGTTACTCGGTTACGGTGGATGGAAATCCCGAGGTAGTACTCGAGAGGACCCATGTCCTTCATCTTGAACCTTTTGCTGAGGTCACACTTCAGCCCATCCAGCAGCTTGACCGAAGACGAGCAGATGATCAGATCATCCATGTACAACGCAACCAGCATCAGCCCTCTCCCATCATCGCGCACGTACATGCTTGGGTCATTCTGGCAATGCGGGAAGGAGAGGCCGGTCATGAAACTGTCCATCTCTTTGTACCACATCCTTGGGGCCTGTTTCAGCCCGTAGAGCGCTTTTACCAACTTGCACACCTTGCCCTTGGGAGCTTCGACTCCTTCAGGCACCTCCATCAGCACTTCCTTGTCAAGCTTCCCATAAAGGAAAGCTGTGCTGATGTCCATCTGGTGTATCTCCAAATTCTTTACAGCAGCAATGCCAAGGAGAGAGCGGATGGAGGCAAAGGTCACGACAGGCGCGAACGTCTCATCGTACTCGGAGCCTGGGCGTTGAGATAACCCCTTAGCCACTACCCTTGCCTTGAACTTGTCAATGTTGCCGTCTTGCTTCTTCTTCACTCAGAGGACCCACTTGGATCCCACCACGTGGGCCTTGTCGGGTCTATCCACCAGCACCCACGTGCCGTTCTCGGCAATGGATGCGAGCTCACTATCCACTGCCTCCTTCCACTTGGCAGCATCTGGGCCATTCATGGCCTCCGCCACTGTGGATGGCTCTCCCTGAGCCATGCACAACCAGCTAAGGCCGGTCCAATCATCCTCATACCGCAAAGGTGCTCTCTTTGGTCACAAACTATGCTGGGGTAGTGGTGCCGCTTCTTGCTTTGGTGTTGGTGCTTTCACAGGTGGTGCTTTGTCGTCGTCGTCGTCGTCAGACGAGTCGTCAGACTCCAAGTCAGACTCGAAAGCCTCGGATTCTTGGTATCCGCATCCATGTCAGATGCTGCATCATCCTCCGCAGCCACTCTCCCATTCCCACCACCTGCTGGCAAGGCGAGCCAGTTGTTGGGTGCTTGGTCTCCGGACTCAAGCAATAATATCCACTCTCCCGCTTTGGGAGTGAGGGTCGGGTCCAGCAGCTCTCCGTTTTCAAGGATGCGTTCGTCGAACACGACGTCGCGGCTCCTCACGAGCTTGCCTACTGCTTGGTCCCAAAGCTGATAGGCTTTATGTGACGTGTCGTACCCAACCATGATGCACTTCTTAGAGCGTGCGTCGAGCTTGCCTCCACCTTCCTCCGATTGGATCTTCACCCATGCAGTTGACCCGAACACCTTCAGATGAGATGCGTTGGGTTTCTTTCCCGACCATGCTTCCTGTGGGGTCTTCAGCTGCTTGTCCTGCTCCTTTCCACGCTTTCGCAAGGCGGTTGCTGGTGTGAGGTTCAAGAGGTAGCAAGCCGTTGTTGCTGCTTCAGCCCAAAAGGGAGGTGGGAGCTTGGCGTCGAAGAGCATGCTTTGCACCATGTCGAGTAGGGTCTGGTTCATCCTCTCGGCCACGCCGTTGCTTTGCAGGTTGTAAGGGGTGGTTTGCTTGTGGCGGATGCCATGATGCTTGAGCCAAGGCTTGCATGCCTCGTACTCACTCCCGTTGTCACTTCGGAGCGCCTTCACCTTCTTGGACGTTTGCCGCTCCACCATGGCGACGAACTCGAGGAGCTTCTCCTTGACCTCTCCCTTTGTTTTGAGGAAGTAGATCCACAACTTGCGGCTGTGGTCGTCAATGAAGGTCAGGAAGTACTTGCTTCCTCCGTTAGACGGTGTGCGGAAGGGTCCACACACGTCACTGTGTATCAGTTCCAAGACGTGCTCCGCTCGTTGACCTCCTCTCCCAAATGGCTTCTTCTTTGCCTTTGCTTGGAGGCATGGTTCACACAATGTACACCCTTCGCCATGCTTCATAGTGCACCCTTCCATTCCGTGGACTACCTCTTGCTCTTGCATCTTTTGCAGCGTGCTGTTAGCCACGTGGCCAAATCGCCAGTGCCACAACTCAGCATCTGTTTCCTTGGTTGATGTGGCGGCCGCAGCGGTCGCCATTGGTGCATCCTTCGGCTCCGGTGCCACTGTCTTGGTGGCACATGTGAGTCCCTCATCCGACGCCTTGGTGACTTTGGTTTGAAGCACGTAGAGGCCGTCGACTCTTGGAACTTGAAGCATGAGGTCGTCTTTGGTGTACAAAATCTGGATGTCCTCGTTTTTTAGGGCCACTGCTTCCTTGTTGGTGAACACCACTGTCATCTTGTTGTCGGTGATTTGTGAGACGGACAGCAAGTTGGCTGCGAAGGAGGGCATGTACACCACCTTTTGAAGGTTGACTGCCTTCTCCGCACCATTCACGTTGAACGTGATCACCTTGTCCCCTTCGCCCATGGCTTGGACGACGCCACCGTTTGCACACTTGATGCGCATGACAGATTCGGCCATGGAGACAAATCCACCCTTCTCTTTTGAAGAGTGGTGGTTGGTGCCCGAGTCAAGGGCGAATGCCCCGGGCCTAAGGATCGCTGCGCCCTTCATGGGCAGCCCCCTAGCCATCATGTTGGTGAGCTCCTTCTTCTCCTTTCCACCTTTGTTCCCGCCTTCTCTCTTGGGACTACGACAGTCCCTAGCCCAGTGCCCAGCCTTGCCACAGTTGTGACAGTTGCCGTGCTTCTTGGAACTCTTCCCGCCACCATTGCCTTTCCCTCCACCGCCACCGCTTCCGCTGTTGCCTTGACTAGAGCGAGAGCTTGCACTTTGTCCTCCAAAGCAAGAGGCACAGGCTGAGATGTTTGCCTCGGCGCCACTGCGTCGCATGGACTCATTGCGGACGTGTTCGGTGACAGCCTTGTATGTCAGATCTGCCTCCTTCCAACCGCCAAATACGGTGATCAAGGACCCCCAGCTTTCCGGCAGCGCCATTAGAAGGATCATGGCACACATGTTGGAGTCGAGATTCCATTCCATTTGCTGGACCTCTTGCAGCACGTTGTCGAACGACTGCAAAAATGCGGGTATCGATTCTCCTTCGCTCACCCTCATCGACATCAACCGTTGGAAGATGAAGAGTCGGTTTGCTAGGGCATTCCATTGATGTACGCGCGCGGGTTTTGCGTAGGCCTTGGTAGCCAACGTGCATNTTCCTCGTCCCCTAGTCCGCCACGTGCGCGCACCCTACCTGAAGAAGCCGATGGAGCCGATGGAGCAGATGGAGCAGTCCAATGGTCGTGTCCCTGTTGTACCTGTGCGCCCTGCAAGACCACGCGCTAGTCGGTCTTGGAAGCGTGCCTTAGAACCAGAAGTGTGGGCCCATAACCCTTTGTCAATGCGCCGGATAGCAACGGTCTAGAAAACGGGTCCCGACATGGGAGGCCGCCAACCGCTCTTGGTATTGCAACCAAGATAACATATCACCCTCGAACGAGGGATCCACAATTTAGGTTCGTTTGGTTTGCAACCTCACGAAGTCCGCATGTTGGTCTTTAGTGTCTACCTTTGGTTGGACACTCTGTGAGGAGTCTCAAAGGCAAGAACAGTAAATGGATGCATGCAAGGCACAGGCTTTTATACTTGTAGAGCTTTGCTAAAACTTCTGCTTGTAGTGGTTCCACTGGAGCCAACCTCAACCTACATTCCTACTTGGCGCGTCCTTAGACCGCCAAGTGTCATCCTCAAGGCAGGCGCTAGTAAGCTTCCTAGGAGCTTCCTGTCCCAGTTTTGGCCACAAAGAAAATTGCGGCCGTCGCGGGGTTTGAACCCGCGACCTCTGGTTTGAGACTCCAGTGCCTAATCAACCAAGTCAAAAAGGTATGGTTCCTATGATGAGCCACAGGGGACATACCCATTATGGGCAGTGCATTCCTGGCCCATCTCAGAACAGACCAAGGGGCCATACTCCATAGAGCAGTGCATGCCTTGTCTGTATGTGTAGCTAGCCAGCTAGGCAGTGGACAAGGTGCATACTATTTCAACATGCAGTACTGCAGCATTCACCACATTCTTGCTGATTGCTTGACCAAAGTGCAACCAGTGGATTGGCACGTGATGAGTGTGGCTGGACTTGGGATGACCAGTTATGGAGGGCTGGAGGGTGCGGCAGAAGATGAGTGAGAGCAAGAAGGAGCAGCGGGCATGGAAGGTGCAAGGGGGAGAATGTTGTATTTTTTCCCCTTAGCATTCCCAAGGCAGTGCCAAGAGGCGGTGACAACCGCTGGAAGGGGGAAATTCTCGCAATGTGCTCTAGCTTCCTGGAGATTGGTCCACATCTAGATTGGATTAAAGTTGCTGAAAGTTGAAAAGTCGCTGAATCAGGTGAAAGTAGCAAACTGTACAACTTAGTATCACAGTTTGTTACCTAGGGACTGTCAAAAGTCTGATTGTCGCTCCGCGCTCAGGTTTGAAATCACATCAATCCCCGTCACTGAATCAATCATTAACTCATCAGAACAGACCCCAAAATCACAGGGATTGCCGCCACTATGTGTAGGAACATGTGCGCCACCGGAAATGCATTTTTATGGGTCCTTGATGTGTGAGGGCACCTTGGTGGGCAAACATCGTGTACGCGACCAACTGAGCAACTGGATTGGGGTGCCGAGCTTTGGCTAACATAGTGAGATCTATGGGCAACCAATTTTCACGTGGTTTAATGCATTGGTAAGCTTAAGACTAGCCCTACAACTCATCAGTTCATGCCCATGTCCAAAAACAAATGCAATTTTGTGTTATTCCCTCCACAAAGTGTGTCCTACAACTATTTCCAACTCCCACAGACAAAGCATGAGGCTACCACAAAGATCACACTTAGACAAAGACCTCGCACAAAACAATGCCCTCAACACAACTGAACACCTGTCGGGGCATGGTGGAGCCACCACACAGCCGCGGATTTCGTAAAGCTCCTCCTCTCTTTGATTTTGCAGAAGGCTGGCACATAGGCAAGTATACGAAGCACTTTGCAAAGTGCTTCGTCAAGCACTTTGCAAAGTTTCAGCACATCAGGCGGGAGTGACAGCGGACTGCATCTATCTCCGTGGATCAGGTGCTGCCATAGGCACAAATGACTTTTTTTCCCTTTTCTTTCCCTGTGCGTGATACCCGCTTCCTGGCATCATCAAACACCCGCTCTACCACCTTGGCCCACTGGCAAAGAAAACAGACCCCTGATTCACAATGCTCTGATAGGACGTAGTATACGTGACACAGCGTTCCACAAGTCATATGGATTATTCCTCCGGGCGTAGATGTTCTCCGCAACCTTTTCACTTGACCAGTAGTTGGCTCTCTTTCTGACGGGGGCCGGAGAGGGGCGTAAGTTCAGTGGGTGAGGCAACATTCTGCAGGGCTCCTTCCACCTCTCCTGCTACATACACTGCAGTAGTTGGGATCAGTTCAGGTATGGGTCTGTACGGGCAGGATAGTCCCACTCCTGCTTGTGCATCCTTTCTTGCTTCTTGATTTTTCTTGGCTGCTTGCCTGACCACTTGTGCAATTGGTTCCTGCTTCTTGGCCTTGTTCTCCTCTTCTTTGTCACTGTTCACATACTCCCATGACAAGCTGTGGCAGCTGCAGCATGTTCCCACTCCAAAAAATGGTACAAGTTTTCCATAGTTGAAGACTCGATTTTCATGTTCACAGAGTCCCACATTGCATTTGGGGAAGCACTGCTGGACCCTTGAGTATTTCTCATACATTGACATCCGTCGCATATGGATATGTGAAGCCACTGATTCCGGGACAAGCCGCCATATAGAGAAAAGACCTCGCAGTTTGATCTAGAGGCTCAAGGATTTCTCGGATCCTAAAATGGAGGATTGCCCCTAAAAGCTGGCAAGCCACTGAATCCGGTGGAAGTTTTACCGGAATCAGAAGAGTAACAAAGGAGATATGAGCTTCCAAAGTTGGGATGTGCGCGGCTGCTCTGGGAGCCAGCTGCGACTCGACTACTGGTGAAAAATCGACCGGAATGAGGAACAAATGTTCATCTGGGAATATTGCCCCGGAGGACTGCCGAGGAGTCCGGTGGATAATATCCACCGGATCCAGTAGTGCAGGTTGTTACTGAGGGATTTAGCCAAAATCCAGGCTTGGCGTTCGAAATTCATAAGTATGTTTTGTTACTTAGGGACTTCAAATTGTGACTGCAGGTCCGCGGACAGGTTTAGAACCCTATCACATCCCATCATTAAACTCAACCCAAATGTGGCTGAGGTGCATTGAAACAGTGCAGGGGACCCCTCGATCACGTGCAAAGGGATCTGGGAATTTGGAAGGGCACTTTGCACGTGAAGGAAGACGCCAGGGCGTGTGTTCACCATGGTGGCAATTGGCATTTCTGAGGTGGGTGATACCTGTGCTTTGGCAAGTGTAACTTTGGCTATACTTGGCTGAATTGTGCATAGTTTGGTGCGTTGGAGAGCTCATGAGTAGAACTATAAACATTCAGATCATGTGTACGTACAAAAACTAATGCAAAATTCCATTACTCCCTTGAAAAATCTGACTGTCTCCTGATTCCTACTCACATAGCGTGAGCCGACGAGAAAGCTCACGCTCAGTCTCAGGTTCGCCCAAAAGGAAAGACGCGAACCACTATAGAATGTCAAATCAACATTGGGAATGCATCACAAAAATCCCAGACAAAGGGTTATGGGCCCACATTGATACTCTCTGGATTGTTGAAGGATTCCGCAATACACGTGACTGTCAACTTGGACAACATGGCCATGAAGTTCTGAGGACCCTTCAGAGTAGGAGCTGTATGACATGGCATAGAAGGAGATGTAGCCCATCCGAAACTATGCAAGATGTCCAGGTTTAGTGCTATGGAGGTGGCAGTTTAAGCTGCACCTCGCGCATAAGGGGCTGCTTGGGGTCATGTTTGGAACGAAGCTGCCTGCAAAGGTGACAGCTGCAGACGGGGAGAGGCAAGCCTTTGAAAAGAAGAACATGGAGGGGCTCATGCTCCTGGTGTCAAGGACAGTCGACTTGTAGTCGGGCTACTTCCAAGACTGCAGGCTGGAAGTTGAAGCTTGGCAAAAATGCTGTGCCATCCACCAATCCAAGTCACTTGCAAACAAAATCTTTGCCATGAAGCAGCTCCTCATGGTGAGAAGCAAGGAGGGAGATGATATCATCTCCTTCATGCAGCATTTCGATTTGCTTGTCTTACTGTGCAACAATGTGGGATGGATATTCGACTCGTAGCTGCACGTGATGGCCCTCCTCATTGCCCTTTCTGATAGTTTGTGTCCATTTATCAGTGTCCCAAGGCGATGGTCGGAGGGCAAGCTCACCTATGGCGTGGTCACATAGGCACATCCACAATAAGGCACATCGATGGAGCTGCGGAGAGGCATTGTCTTCCTCATTGGGCCTCGTCACCAAATTGCATGGTGGTAGAAGTGGGGGCCGAGGAAGAAATGAAAAGGGCGGGGGCAAGAAGGGTGCCAAGAAAGGTACGTGCCGCATTTGCAACAAGCCAGTAGGCCCGTGAGTGCATGGAGGAGGCAAAGACTGGCAGCAAAAACACCAAAGGCAAGTCACTCCTCAATGGCAACAAGAACCACTTCCTAAAAGGGGCTAATCTAGGAAATTCCTAGATTCCGGGGCTGAGGAGCACACCCAGGCTGAGAAGGTGGGGTTTGTCACCTACGAGAAGTCCTCCAAGTCAATGGTGTTCATGAACGACAAAGTGGAGCTGGCAACCGGCCAAGGTGATGTGGAGATGGAAGTTTTGGTGGACGATGAAAAGGAGCTGCACACAATGTGTGATGTGCAAGACGACCCTGGCCTGACTGACACTTTTCTTGTCAGCCGCTTGAAGTATGAGATGCTCTTTTCTAGAAAAGGCAGAGTGGTGTGCAATAATGGCGGTGGCGGTTGTACTCAAGGTGAAGCGTGAGGATGGTCTCTACATCATGGAGACCAAGGTGATTCCTGTGGTAGAAGACACAACGCAGTGGGAGGAGCGCATCGTCAACATGGCCAAGGGAGGAAATGTTTATTCGGAGCTCTGGCACTGACGCTTTGTGCATTCATCACCCACAACCGTTAAGGAGATGGCAAAGCGCAACATGGTGTGTGGCCTTGTTATCGACAGTGCAACACACGTGGCAGCCAATGCATCAGCGCACAAAAAGTGCGAGCCTTGTATCTTGGGCAAGGCGCGGCGCAAGTCATTCAAGAAGAACATGGCTCACACAAATGACCTGCTGGAGGTTGTGCATAGTGATGTGTGTAGACGATTCAAAATGATGTCAAACAGCCGCTTGACATACTTCATCACCACCATTGATGACTGTTTTAGGAAGCTCTTTGTGTACTTCATGAAGTGGAAAGGCGAGGTCCTGGACTGGCTAAAGGAGTACATTGTAGCGGTGGAGAGGAAGACTCGCCGTAAGCTCAGAGTGTTAGGCAACAATAATGGCGGAGAGTATGTGGGCTACAATGGGTGGAGGAAGATGTTGTGAATCAAGTGGGGACCTACTATGCTGTACTTGCCACAACCCAATGGAGTGGTAGAGAGGGAAAACCAGATTCTTCTAAACATGATGTGGATCATGGTAGCTACTGAGCTAACCACCTCTGGCAGAGAAGTCGCAAAACCGAAAAGCTCACAAAGGTTTTTTGGTCTTCTTCCTTTGTTGACATGGGTCATGCACCCCAAACGTAATCAGGCATACACTTCACCTTCAAGAATAATAACGCCTTAGCATTACATCTCAAGAAGAGCTCAAGTTGTCAATACGCAAGAGAGAATCAAGCAAGGGTTATTGATCAGCATGCAAGACAAGTCCTTTCATAGCTGTCTGTCCAGTCCTAGAACTGAAAAGCACATTCCTGGGTAGTGGCCTGAACCAGCCACGTCACCAATAGACTTGCACTATTGGCTTGAGACATGAGCATCCTAGTGTCAAGGTGACAGACCAACCATGTAGTGTCCAAGAAGCTACAGACTTTCTTTCTTGGAAGCTTCCACAGAAAACAAGATATGCATGGGGCCACGATCAAACTCATGACCTCTCACTTGGCCAAATCAAAAAAATGGCCAAAGTAACCACTCACCCACATAGTGTACTCACAGGTAACATCTCACAAGAGACAGAGCATAGTTGAGTCACACTATAACGGATCTAGGGGTCATACCTCCACAAGAGGCAAAGAATTCCTGATCCTACAACACTACAACACTGAACAAGGGGCAAAGACATTCAACAGATCATGCTTGTGGATGCAGAATTACTATGAGGGTTGTAGGCCAGGGTTGTGCGTACAACGAGCTACACCATCAGCCTCATCCCAATAGTGGTGCTGAAGAGTAAGGGCAGCTCAATGATGGTGCAAGAGGTTTGGAGCAGGCACCAGGAAATCATGGCACACCTAAAGGTGTATGGGTGCAAGGCGCACGTAATGGTGAAGGCAGCGTAACAACACAACGGCAAGCTAGAACCGCATGCAAAGTCGTGCTTGTTCCACGGCTATGAGAGCACGTGAAATGCGTATTGGCTCTGGGACCCACACATTCAGAAGATCATCTACAGAGGTGACATCAAGTTTGAGGAGCAGCAAAGATTTACCGGTAGTACCAACGACATAAGCGTTGGGAACACTCCAAAACATGGAGAGTAGTTCTAGCTCTTTAATTACAAGAAGGAGCTATCAGACGCAGAGGTCGAGGGCACAGCATTGGAACTCAGCGGTGAAGATTAGTAAGCAATCACCACAGAGGACTCTGACAATGATGTAGCTGGGCTAGGGATCTAACGGAAGGATCCAACGGAGAGGGCACTATGGGTGCCGAAGTGTGCACTCCCGGCAAAGTTTGCTTTGGGCATTGGTGGAAAATCCTCCAAATGTGCCGCCTATCTGGACGATGTTTTACTGGAGCATGAAAGATCCCCCGGGAGCCATCCAGTTGATATTTCATTGGAGCGAGTAGAGTCACAAGGATCGCAGCAGAGCCACAAGGTACCACCAAAACTGCCATGCTGCAATAGGAGGCAGCGGAGAGCAGGGAAGCGCTTTGACGCAGGGACCGGTCAATGGATGGACATGACACAACTCATGCTGGCTACATCACTGAAGCCAAAAATCATGTAAGAGGCGCTTTTGCCACCCAAGGAGAAGTAGTGGAAAACTTCCATCAAGTCAGAGTTGCTTTCCATTGAAGAAAACGACACATGAGAGCTGGTTGACTGGCAAAAAGATGCCAAGTTAATCAACTCCAAGCAGGTTTTCAAGACCAAGTTCACAAAAGAAGGACAAGTACAATGCACACATTGTGGCAAAGGGGTATGCAGAGTGTAAGAGTGAGCACTTCTATGAGACGTTTGCCGCTATTGCCAAGTTCACAAGAATCCGAACGATCCTTGCTTTGGCAGCCGCAAATGATATGGAGCTCCACTAGATGGACGTAAAGGCGACCTTGCATAACAGTATCATGAATAAAGAGATCTACATGGAGGTGCTGGAGGGGATGGAGGGAACAAAGGGCAAGGTGTATAAGCTATGGAAGTCCTTGCACTAGCTAAAAAAATCACCCTGATGTTGATACCAACAGATTGAAAACTTCATGGCACAACTCGGCTTCAAGCGCTGTGAGGCTTATCACAGCATGCACGTGTTGTGCTGCAAGAAGCTTCATCAGATCATTGCACTCTACGTGGACGGTCTGATCTTGTGCTCCTCAGACCTGCCAAGCCTACAGCAGCTGAAGGAGTAGCTGAAGAGCAGGTTCCAGATGTTGGACATGGGGGAGCGGGAGTTCAACCTCAGGATAATCATTACGCAAAACCGGAGGGCACACACGCTTGAGCTAGGGCAGGGAAACATGTGGCCAATATGGACAAGTGGAAGTCTACATCGGGTTGTGTTCTTCCTCACTGGCACAGCGGTCTCTTTGTGCTACAGGAAGCTAGACTACGTTGCCACCTCCACAGTGGAAGAAAAGCACATTGCGCTAGCCGAGATGTTCAAGGAGGTGGTGTCGCTCTGCAGGTTGCTCGGGGAGCTGGGCGTGCCGCAACAGGAGCCTTTGGTGGTACAAGAAGACAACAGCAGCTCCATCTCACAGACCAATAACCCAATGCTGCACAGGAGGGTGAAGGACGTTGGTGTGTGTTATCACTACGCATGGGACACGGTTGCAGGGGCAGGTGGTGCTACAACACTACAGGATGCACAACATGCTTGCGCATTGGCTGACCAAAGCGTAACCTACAAACCTGCAAGAGATGAGCATGGCCGGGCTTGGGATGACCAGATATGATGGGGTAGAGGGTGCAGCCGACGATGATTGAGAGGAATCAGGAGTAGGGGGAATGTCAGGTGCAAGGAGGAGAGTGTTCAAAATTTGCCGTTCCAAATACCCCAGTGCGGCACCAGGAGGTGCCGACAAGTCGCCAAAGAGAGAAAAAAACATCGCAGTTTGATCTATTGGCTTGAGGATTGCTCGGATCTTAAAATGACCGATCTCCCCTAAAAGTTGACAAGTCACTCAATCCAGTGGATTTTTTTCCACCAGAACCGGACAAGTAACCAAGGAGATATCAGCTTCCAAAGTTGGGTGTGCCTAGCGACTCCTAGGAGCCGGCCATGACTCGACTGCCGATTAATGTTTGACCGGAACAAGAAACAACTGTCCATCTAGGGATTTCTTCTCAGAAGACTGCCAAGGCATCTGGTGGATAACATCCACCAGATATAGTAGTGCAGGTTGTTGCTGAGGGACTTATCCAAAATCCTGGCTCGGTGTCCGAAACTCAGAAGTACGTTTTGTTACTCAGAGACTTCGTAAAAATTCTGACTGTAGGTCCGCAGGCAGGTTGCAAACTCTGTCATGACCGATTATGAAAACCAACCCAAATGTGGCCGAGGTGCGTCGAAACAGAGTTGTGGATCCCTCCATCACGTGCAAAGGGATGTGCACAGCTTCGCACGTGGAGGAAGGCGCCATGGTATGTGCAGACTATGGAGGTGTGTGGCGTTTTTGTGGTGAGTGAGACCTGCTCTTGTACAGCTTTACTTTGGCTATGATTGGCTGAATTGTGTAAAATTGGGTGCATTGGAGAGTTCATGAATAGCCCTATAAATGTGAAGATGATGTCTATGTACAAAAACTAAAGCAGAATGCCGTTATTCCATTTCCAAAACTGGTTTTTTCTGAATTCCAACTCACATCGCGTGAGGCAACCAGAAAACTCACGCCCAGTCTCAGATTCGTCCAAAAGGAAAGACATGAACCACTAGAGATGGTCAAATCAATGTCGGGACCGCACAACAGAAAGCCCCGACAAGCCCGTAGGCCTGTATTTACTCCCCCACCCAACACTCAGCCCGTAGGCCCTCATAAAAACAACAAACCCTCCTATACCAGCACCACCACACCAGGGGTTTCCCCCATCCACTGCATCCGCTATTGTGTTGCCTCCGTGTAGGCATTGAGCAGGCTGCCCAGGCCGGGTGAGAACGCTCCCAGGGTCACCATCACTGGGAAGCAGAACTCCCGCGTGTCGTGCTCTCCCCTCCACCTGTCACAACTACATGCCTTCACACAGACCACCTGCTCAAAGGAAACCCCAGCTCTCTCTTCTGTCCTGCTGCCCAGATTGGGCCGCTGTGGATGTGCTATCACCATGTCCAGCACTTGGAGGTGTCTTGTCACTTGGTCCAGGCACCTGATGTCAGGCCGGCCCTCCGGCAGTACCCCCTGTGGCTCCACGGCCAGTCCTCCCTGACCGATCTTTCTCATCACTGCTGCAAGCTCCTGCACCACTGCACAGTGTACTGTGCATGGCGGCCCTCCAACTGCGCAATGAGGAGTGTCCTGGGGTGCACATGGGTGTATCGCTGCACGGTCCTGGCAAGAGCAGCTTGGCGTTCAGCGCAGGTGTGCGATCGGGAGCTTCAGCCGGAACCAAGAGGTCACCCTCCAGTCTGCTGTTGCCATGTAGATCCTGTTGTTCACCTATCGGGGATGGACAAGGAGCCAGTCCTGGCTGCGGTCTCCCTGTACTGCTGCCAATCATTGCATCTGTGGCCTCATCTCCTCTACATTTAGTTCTACCACCACATCGTGGGTGTGCCAATAACTCCTTGTATCGGGTTTCACACAGGTCCTAGAATAACCGCTTAGGACTCCCATTCTCACATGCCTCCAGCTCCGGCACCTTCCCCCTTAATTCTTCTGACATCCCCCTCAGCGCCCGCTCTTGATACTCCACAAAACCCACCTCGGACCACTCTTCGCCTCGCCCCCTCCCATCATTGTCCTCCCATAGCCAATCTTGCTGCACCAACAGCTGTCGTACTGTCTACCAAGACTATGACCAAGTGTACAGCCAGGAGAGGGGAGCCAAGTAGCCACTGACGCCAGTCCGAGCCCCCCCTCCCCCCTGCCTGATCAGCAGCTGGGCCTGCCACTCTGCATGCCACTGCCTGCGCCTCCCTCTTTCTGAGCCCCTCCTCCAGTCCCAGGCGTCTCCTAAGGCACTGACCCACCTTCTCGTCAAACTGCCAATGGCGTGTCTCCCACCGCTTTGACGGTGGCAAAAGACAGGTGATGTGCGGCATTTGTCATGTCGTGTACTCGCACAGGATGCTAAGAGCTACGTGCGCTTCTAGTAGCCACTGCAGCACCCCCAGTGTAGCGTCAACTGTGTGCACTGCCTCATCCAACCACCATATTCAGAAGGAATGGCACCCTATTGGTTTCCCCAGCACCATCATTCCCTCCACCATACACAGGATTTCTGCCATTCCTCCCGGCACCACTCCCCTGTAGCCTGGAATGTACAGCTGACACTTCCGCGGCTGCACCTGCATCACAGCTGTTTCCATCCTCTGGGTCGGTGCTCCGTACGCCTCCATCGTCTGTCCTAATAGCCGCAGCATGTATGTATCGTTCGTAGGTATGGTGATAGTAACAATGAAAATTACAGCAATGGTGATGTTGATGGTGATGGTGATAGTGATGGCTAAGGCAACAGCAACAACAATACTGGAAAGAGCGATAGTGGCAGCAGTGACAACACCGTTGTAACAAAAACAACAGAAACAACAAAAACAGTTACAACAAAAAAAGAACAAAAGAAAAAACAAAATAAACAACAACAACAACAACAACAACAACAACAACAACAACAACAACAACAACAAAAACAACAACAAAAACAACAACAACAACAACAACAACAACAACAACAACAACAACAACAACAACAACAACAAAA
>SZWC01011094.1:72104-95134 GCA_023375785.1 Penium margaritaceum | reverse complement strand
CTCTCTCTCTCTCTCTCTCTCTCTCTCTCTCTCTCTCTCTCTCTCTCTCTCTCTCTCTCTGTCTGTCTAACTATCTCTTTCCCTCTTTCTTGTTCTCTTCTTCGATCACCATCGTTGTCATCATCTTATGACCCTGTTGACATGGTGTGTTCCTTGCCATGAGTGTCGTTGATCATGATCCCTGGTTAGATAAATACGGAGTGGTTGAATGACTGATTTGACTTCAGATTGGGATTCCTTGGATTGTTCCATGCAAGATCAAGCTCTGAATTGCTCGATATGAGTGAGTATTCAAAAATTTAGCCCAGCATAAAATTTGAGTATTGGGCGGGTGGAATCTTATATCCGTCATGGGTGACAGGATACTCCACCATTGGTGATTCGAGTTCAACTCCAACAGGCTCCAAATGCACCAAGGTTACAAAGGAGGAAACCAGGGAGACGTCCTTCACCAGGATGATCTCCTCCTTGACTTTTTGACCACAGAAGGGCGTTTCGACAGGTCACCATTAAAGAACCTCTCCTCGACTAGCAAGGAAGCCATGGTGGACGACTCTACCAAGGATTACTTTGATGGCCATAGCAAGGGCTCCACTCCTCTTATTTGGTCGTATGCGTTGGAAAGCCTACATGACAAGCGATAAGTAACAAAAACGTTATTCGATTTAGTTCTCCTCAATGCAATGGGTTTCTATCCATTCCTAGTTCGTGATCCTTGAGCTCCACACTCTTCACCATTGGTGTCCATTGGCTCCTCCAAACATTGGCAGCGTGCATCAGTGAGGGTTAGGCATCCTTGTGGGTGCCTCTACACCCACTAGTGCAAACAAAGGGCTATGGATACATGTGCCTTGAAGGACTCTAGCTCTACCAATTTCACATTATCGCCGTGCGCCATGACAACGAGTGAGCAAGAGAGCATCGGCATAGTCACAAAATTTGATGCGAATGGCTTCCCCTTGTGGGGGTGGTAGTTTGAAATCTACCTTGATGACAAGGTCTTGCTCGAGCTGGTCAAGGGTGAAAAAAGTGTTCCTCCGAATACCACAATGCCAGAGGACAAGTGGACAAAAATCACAACAAAAAGGTGCTTGCCTTGTTGATATTAGTGCTAGCTCTGATGCAACCTGCACTCATTTAAGGATGCACGGAGGCTATAAAGGATTGGAAGAATCTATGCTCCAGCTATCACTCCATCAGCATTGCTAACCAGCTCTTCGTCTTCAAAAGACTCGTCACCCTCTAAGCCAAAGAAGGCGACAAAATCATGGAGATCCTACAGCAGATCGAGTCTCTTAGTACCGAGTGCATAGCCACCGAGTGGAAGGTTGACCCTCAGCTACAAGCTATGATCCTCCTCTTCGCCATACTGAACAGTTGGAGTCCCATGATCACCATCTTTGGCGGCTGGTCTATCGATGAGCTAAAGCACCCGAACATGGCTGATAACGTCCACAATGAATGGATACGGCATAGTGGGAGAGAGAATGGGGCAACATTGACTACCGCCTATGTTGTCCGCCATCAAGATGGAGGAAGGGAAAGAAGGAGAAGGGTGCCAAGGACGGCACCAAGAGAGGTGACAAGAAGTAGGAGTGCTAGAACTTTGGCAAACAGAGTCACTTCGCACGTGATTGCCCCAACAAAAATTCGGATCAGCTTGAGAAGGGCGGATGAAGCGCACCTAGGCCATGATGGCCAAGAAGTCTGTCGAATTGACAGTTCTAGATGTCACTATGATCGACTCTGGATTACGCCGTCATATGCAATGCAACCGGGCGGCTTTCATCACCTACGGCGCCACCAAGCGGTGCATGAAAGTGGCCAACGGCAAAACAGAGTTGGCTTTGGACAAAGGCAGTGTTCACATCGATTCGGTGATGGACAGAAAGGTCATTATGTGCACCATCTACGACGTGCTCCACATGCCCAACTTTGGGACAAACCTGTTGTCAGTGAGCCACCTTACTGACAAGGGGCTCGAAGTGCTCATCAACAAGAAGAAGACCATCATCCATAAGGAGGGGGACGACGGCAAGAGGAAGGAGGACCTATAACTTCTCCGTGCAAAGGTTCTTACTGATGCGGTTAGGACCGAAGCCGTTCACCTCGTGCCGAAGGATGAAGAAAACCTGGACCTATAGCATCATTGCATCTGCCACATTGCACTCACAACAGTGAATGAGATGGCCAAGAAAGAGGTGGTGCACGGCCTGGATATCAAGGGTCTCAAAACAACAAAGAAAGCCGTGTGTGAGCCTTGCATCATGGACAAAGCGATACGACAAACATTTGTAGAAAAGGGAAAGCATGCAACAACAAAGTTGAGGTGGAATACACTGATGTGTACGAGTCATTCGACAGCTCCATCGGAGGTGCTCCTTACTTCACGACGTTCATCGACAATCACAGCCGTAGGCTCTACCTCTATATCATCAAGAGGAAGAGCAATGCTCCGTCAAGTATGCCGGAGTTTGTGGTTGTATTGGAGCGGCAGAAGGAGATGAAGGTGAAGGCATTCCGTTGTGACAATTGCAAGGGGATCAAGTGGCAGAAAATGATGCCACATTCTCCGTATTAGAATAGCGTCATTAGGAGGGCGAACCACATGATCCTCAACATGGGCTGGTCCACGTTGAATGATGCTAGCCTCATGTTGCGGTACTAGGACGAGGCGGCACGGACATCATCGTATGCCATGAAATTGACATCGTCAAAGCCAATGAAAGACATGGAGTCTAAGGAGTAAAACACGCCACAAGAAGTATGGATGAGAGGAAGCCAACTGTGGCTCACCTCCGCACGTTGGCTGCATTCCACATGCTATTGTGCAGGCACGGAAGGGGCCGGACAAGCTAGACTTGTGCACTTGCTGGTGCATCTTTGTCGGGTACGAGAGCGGGAGCAAGGCACACCAGCTCTTCGACCCGTGGAGGCAGCAGATTATGAAGAATCATAATGTCACGTTTGACAAGGACAGCCATTGGAAAGACAAGGATGCGGGTCTTTCCAAACAAGGAGAATGGCTGCCACTCTTTGAGGAGGAGATGCCGGAGGATGCAAAAGAGGGTGACATAAGAACAGCTCCAACCGACTGGGACCATTGAGGGGATGGGGGAGCAGCACTGATTTGCATGCAGCCGAGTTGGACAATCAGCTCAAAGCATTGGCATCAGTGGAGCTAGACAAGGAGGCAAGAAGTGAGGCCGCATCTCCACAGTTCCCGAGAGACGAAGAGCAGGCCAGCAACGTGAGTGGCATCACAAGAGGGTAGCAGCAGCAACAACAACAGCAGTAGCAACAGCCTCAATAGCAGCAACTTGGGAGAAGTGGATGTGCAAAAAGGATGGCAAAACGGTATAATACGGCCAAGGGAACCTAGACTGGGTTTGCTCGAGCATTCTTTGTGCAAGAGGAGTCCAAGACTGTCAAGGAGACATTGAAGTGAAAGGATAGGGCTACGTGGGAAGGAGATATAAAATGTGAGATCATCTTCCATGAGAGAATACCACTTGGGAGCTGATCGACAAGCCAGAGGGCAAGAAAAACATTGGCTCCAAGTGCATCTTCAAAAAGAAGCTCACCACGAAAGGGAAGGTGGAGTAGTACAAGGCACGGCTGGTGGCAAAGAGATACGCCTAAAAAAAGGGTGAACACTACAACAAAATCTTTGGACCGATGGTGAAGTTCGCCCCCATCCATACCATTCTCTGCATGAAGACAGTGCGCGACTAAGAAGTCCACCAAATGGACGTGAAAACTCCATTTTTCATTGGCTTCCTAGACAAGGAGGTCTACATGGAGGTGCCGGAGGGGATGGACGTGCTGCCGGGAAGGGTGTGCCGGCCTCACAAGGTGCTCTACCGGCTGAAGCAAGCTCCACTCGTGTGGTACCTGAAAATGGATGGCTTTGTGGCCAAACATGTCTTCAAGGGTTGCGAGTCAAAACACAACATTTACGTGTGGAAGAATTTGGGGTTGCACATGATCGTTGTTCTTTACGTGGATGACCTCATCCTTGTGTCATCAGACATGGAGGAGTTGGTGAATCTGAAGCGGCAGCTGAGTTTTTGGTTGAAAGTGACTGACGTGGACGAGCTCGAGTACTACCTCGGCCTCGCCATCAAGAGCGATCACAAAGCATGCACACTCAAGATGGGACAGACAAAGTACTTGCTGGAGGTGCTCCACTACTACAATTTGGACGAGTGCAATCCCATTGGCACACCCATGACCACCACGTGTGAGCTCAGCTAGAGCATGTGACCGAACACAGGAGATGGCAAGTGTGTTGTACTAGTCCGCAGTGGGGAGCATCATGTATGCTATGGTGGTATTGTGATCCGACCAAGCCTTTGCAGAGAGCCAAGTGAGCCGCTATGTCGCTCATCCCACGCCGCTGCATTTGCAAGCAGTAAAGTGGATCCTCCGCTACCTCAAGGCGAAAAAACATTTGCGACTTGTGTTCGGAGGGGGAGCGTGTGACCACTCCCTTGAGTTGGTCGGCTACTTCAATGCCGACTGGGCTGGCGATGTAGATAAAAGAAAATCAATGTCGGGGTACATGTTTTGTGCTTGTGCTGGTTGTTTCATGGGAAAGAAGGAAGCAAGATTTGTGGCATTGTCGAGCACCGAAGCGTAGTACATCGTGCTTGCGAAAGTCGCAAAGGAGGCGGTGTGGCAGTGACGGCTGCTTAAGCAAATCGGGGTACTGTAAAAGAAGCCGATGGTACTCAATATGGACAACATGCGTGCTGCACAGGAGGACCAATCACATCAATATCCGGCATCACATACACGTGACTTGGTGGCGAAGGGAGATTCAGCGATGGTGCATTGTGGCACAAAGCGCATGCTTGCCGACGCCATGACCAAGGCACAGTCCAAGGACATGCACAATGCGAGCTGCTTCCTTGGATTGTTTCATGCAATATCGAACTTTGAATCACTTGTTTTGAGTGAGTATTCAGGAAGTTCGCCCAGCCCAAAAATCGGGTGAGTATGATGGAATCTTGTATCCGTCATGGATGACGGGATATTCCACCACTGGTGATCCGGGTTCAACTCCAACAGGCTCCAAATGCACCAAGGTCACAAAGGAGGTAACCAGGGAGACCTTCTTAACCAGAATGAACTCCTCCTTGATTCATCTGCCATTGAAGGGTGCTTCGAATGGTCACCGTCGAACCAGAATGAACTCCTCCCATGGCCTAGCGAGCAAGGCATGGTGGACGGCTCCACCAAGGGTTACTTTGACGGCCGTGGCATGGGCTCTACTACTCCGAATTAGGCGTGCTTGGATGTGTTAGAAAGCTTAGGTCACAAGATAAAAGCATCTGATGTAATCTCACTATACTAAGTAACAAGAGCGTGTTTTTATTCAGTTCTCCTGAATGTTACGGGCTTCTATTCACTCCTAGTCTGTGATCCTTGAGCTCCACAATCTTTATCATTGGTGTCCATTGGCTTCTCCAAACATTGGCGGCGTGCATCAATGAGGACTAGACATCTTTGTGGGTGCCTCTACACCCACTAATGTCAACAGACATGTGCTTTCTTGTAGTGGCTAGCAATTGCAGGTCATGGGACAGAGGTGTTTTGTACGTCACGATGGCCTCTTCACTTGTTGGAATTGACTCTTAGCGATGTTGTGACATTCAACGACCTTTTTGACAACATCAGCCTTTGTTGGCATGTCCTCACGTGGTCACCGGTCTTCCTCCGTGACTTGCTACCAAGGCCTAGTCTCATGGTGATGATGCCCTTGCCTGTTCTTGGCTTATTTTATGTAGGTTATGGTCTTCTACACCTTGTGCTTCTTTATGTTTTTCATTGGATCAACCAAGCAGCTCCTGCTATCGATGGGTTCTACCTAGTTGTTGTCGAGGAGCTTACAGCTATGATGTTGCTCATATCCCAACGGTTGGCTGGTTGTGCTAGCACGTTCCCATATATGCTTGTACAAGAAAGTATATCCCCACATTGGCCTTGATTTTTACTATTTACTTTGCTCTTTCAATCGTATCTTCGTCGTGTGGAAGCCATTTTCAGTGCGGTCCTTCACACTATGTCTTACACACAGTACTCTTACACACAGAATCTCACAAATCTTGTTATCTGATTTCCTCAATGATGAGAGTGGAGACAACAGAATCAACAAAGGTAATGGAAAGGAGGGAAGTTGGGAATTCCCACACATCGCATCGAGGTGTTGTGATGTGAGATATTCCTGTCTTTATATTCAGCTGATTGTGACCACTCTGTCATGTCCATGTTCATGTAGATCCTTGTTGTAAACCCAACTAGTACCAGGGCGCCATTGTGTGGCGATCCACAAATCCGCAATTGCAGGATCGGTGCCACGTCATACCCAAGGCAACCTGGGACCTCTCCTAGTTATCTACAACCTCTAGGGTTCTCTTGGTGGACTGGCTGCGTTATCGATGTGCATGTTTTTGCATCACTTTTCCACCAATCGGTACTAGACTAGTGCATGTGTGCAGTTAATACGTCCGGCTTGAGTTTTTGCATCCATCAGTTCAAACAATATTACGTTTGGATTCGTGTGTTCTAAATTATGGTCAATAGTGGGTTTGGGCTAGTATTTTTAGCAAACTGACTTGCCAGGGCGTAGAGCTTGACCGCTGCCTGCGGTTTCTATTATGTTGTTTTCTTGTCAGATGTCATCCCTCTCTGAACATCTAACCCGATGAAGCTTATGCGACTATGGACCTCTCCTAGCAAGACCCTTGCGTGCTAGTGCGTCTCCTGACTATACAACATTGTCACGATAGCAATAGCAGTGCTATGAGGCTTCCAAGTAGCAAGTATCCTAAGGAGAAACAAAGGTACGTAAAGTTTCCTCACATGTCACATTAGCGGGTGTACTGATGAGCAACGTCTGCACATGGCCCACAACTTGTTGAGCGCAATGGGAGTGTCAGCAGCTAGCCAATACCTCTCATACTAGGAGAAGAGTGGTGTAATGAAACGAAGCGATCCATCCTCTATGCATTTGCGTTGAAGGGGCTCATTTTTACTGACGTTTTACATCGTTGGTTTTCGCGCACCTCTCATTGTGCTCTCTTGTGTCCTCCCGGCTTGTGTACATCGGTGTGCAGATGACTAACGACGAGACGCGACGCTATTGGAGCATTATCCGATGGAGCAGGCGTACGTTGAGGTCTGTGCGCGTCTTGCTGGAGCCTCTTCCCCCAGGCGCATTACGTGCTCAGCTTCATCGGCGAGCCTCCACAACAGTCACGCCGTTGGCAGGCGCTGCCTCCGTAGACATGGCCTGTGCGCGTCCTGTGCCAGACCTGACTACACGGTTGCAATCGTAGCGTCATGCTCTGCTTCAGGTCCGGGTTTCAGATTTTTCCGACATCGTTGTGGTTGGGGTCATTCTAGCCTAGACGTTGCCTAGGTTTAGGTAGTCATAACTCCTTGCTGTTGTTATTCTTGATGATTCTGACTGCAAGACTGCGTTTGCAGTGTGGGTATTTAGGTATGGTCCAGTTTTCGGGAAAAATGGACGACCTTCGGGTTTGGGGTTGGCAGCTATCTGGCAAGGCTCACTGAGAAAACTCAGCCTGCAAGGAAAATACAGGAATTTCCTGATTGGTTGGTAACCTGAGTAACAAGCTGCATAGAGCTGAGCTTGGCCTACATCTGTTAGGGGCCTCTCAGTTGCTCTCATTCTCAGTTGCTAATTCATTCATTCTCAGTTCTGTCTGCCTTTCTGGCGCTAACTCCTCAACGCTCAGTATTCCTCTCACAAGTCTCAGAGCAGCTAGTGAGGGCAGCAGTGCAAAGCAACAAGCGTGGGGCTAGGCCTACTCCAACCACAATGCAGCCCCAACAAGCTGCTCTAAGATAGTTTCTAGCTTTTAGAGCTTCCAAAAACTCCTTCTAATCACACGTTGACGTCTGTGGTTGTTGCACTCACACCTTCCCTGCAAGTGACCGAAGGACCACACAAAAACATGCTCGACACATTCTCCGGGGACGTTGGGACAATGTCGGTAAAAAAGACATGGGAAGATATTGTATTGTATTGAAGAGGCCGTCAGTTGATTGGCCCCGGTGCTAAATTGAGCTGCAAAGGAACAAGGTGCGGGCTTACAAGAGCACGACTGTGTGCATTGCATGTTCCACACTGCCATGTAACATGGTTCATGACTACGGTGATCATAGTTTTTCTTTTCGGGAGGGGGGGTGTAGCGGGAGGGCCAGTTCGGCCCTCCCACCTCGCGATAGCGAGGGGGTGGCCGCAAGCCACCCCTCACTATCGCGAGGGTTGGCCGGTGGCCAGCCACCCGCTGGCTACCGGCCGGCCGGCGGCCGACCGGCTGGGTGGCCGGCGGCCGGTCAAGTGACCGGCCGGCCACCCGCCGGCGAGCCATCGGCCGCCGATCGAGCTGGTGGCTCGATCGGCGGCCAGGAGGCCGTGAGGCCTCGAGGGCCGAGGCTTGTGACCTCGTGCCCTCGTCCTCGCTCGCCCTCCTCGCTTGCGAGAACAAGCAAACACGAGGGATAGAGCGAGGAGTGAGGAGCGAGGAGCGCACGAGAAGAGTCGGCGCGAAATCGCCGATCGTGCCTGGCACGCGACGATTTCGCGCCGACGCGTCAAAACGGAAACTCCAGTTCGTTTAGGACGAACTGCGAGTTTCTAAACCGGAAAACTCGTGCAAACTCACGAGTTCGAGGTAAAATCCACTCGTTTTGGACCCAGAACGAGGGGGTTAGGTAAAAACGGAAATGGGCCTCCGGAGACTCGAAATATTCGAGTCTCCCTGCTCTGGGTCGTTGATGACGATTGCCCCTCAGTCTCGCAAAGGGGGAAAACCCCTGACGCGGACTGAGAACGCCATTCTGCGAACTCCGACGACGACTTCAGAGCAGGAGCTGGGGATCCAGCCCATTACAGTGGTATCAGAGCCAGACGCTCCCCGAGACTAAGGGTCCGACGGAAACGGCGGCTACCCCATATATAAAACGCCGTCGGCAGCTGCAAGCAGCAACAGAAACACCAGAAGGGACTACGACATCCACACTTCACGGATTGAAGCACCGTAAAGTGCGTTGCAGAGCTGGAAAAAACTTCTACTTGGTGGAGCCACTTCCTTCCAACCTCTCCACACTTCCAGGGGGCTAGGAAGATTTTTGTGGGGCGGGTTGGGGAGTTCCCACCCTCAAAAACCACAAAATCCTCTCCATTTTCAAGGCTCCTTCAAAACCCCTTCATCCAAAAACTGGGACAGCGTCCCTCCCCAAGCTTAGGGACTCTCACGGCCTGAGAGCATCCTAAAAAGAAGGAGGGCGACACCTTGGGGACTCTTGGCGGCTTCCCCAACGCCGCCGGCTCAAGGAGGACGCCGCCAAGGGGCGCAAGACGCGCAAAAAAGACTCAAGAGGAGGCCAAGGAAGACAAGAAGACAGGAAGAAGACAAGTTAGAAAAAGGATTGGAGGAGTTGCTAGGAATTGTGTAATTCCTCTCCCATTCTTTGTCCTAGCTTTGTGAGCGGTACTCACACTTCTTCTCAATTCCTTGTATTGTAATTTTCTGTTTTCCTAGGTACTAGTCCTTGCCAATCGCCGTGAGTCACGGCTTAGGAAGACTAGTTCTAAAATCCACACCCTTGTGCCGACGTGGCGGCCTAGGAAAGTATAAATTAAATTTATAATTGCCTCACCGATCGTGAGAGCGTGACTTTAGGAGGCAATTCCTCCTCAAAGTTGTGGGGTGATCCTCACAACGGTCTTCACGTGCTAGTTGCACGAGCGACGATATGGCAAGTGCCGGACCGTCTAGGACCAACAAGGGCAAGGTGGTGACGTTCTCACCACACGTCCTCGGTGGACTCCAAGTTTTGGGAGGCGCCCGCCGCATCGCCTGAAGCTGCCGACGGTAGGAAGACTGCCGAGAGCAGGAAGGGCGCTGAAAGCAGTCACACGGGAATTTCCCGCGAGAATGAGCCGGACGACGACACCGCAAAAGCAATTCGCGATGGCCGTCGTAGGCTTGCGGAGTTTGCTGCTGAGGCGGAAGGCCGACTGAAGATCACCACCGACGGTGGAGATACGGCACCACTCGGAGGAATGGGGGCGGACTCCCCTTCCTACGATGTGGCCGCGATGGGGCAGGGCAGCGCCCACTCGAGCGTCGTCACCGACGATAGTCTCCTCCGAAAGGTGGGACTCCTTGGAGGAGTGTACGCGAACCGTACCCTCTTGCAGTGGGTAAGGATGCACGGACAACGCGAGGCCCTGGAGGCTATCGCCGATGCTCTGACGACATCAGAGCTCAAGTTCGCGTTCGCCAACCTGCTGGCCCACGTCGGGCAGAGCATCACGGACCTTGACCATGATCGCCAGCTGCAGCGCCTGGCCGTCCATGAGGCAAGCCGCCAATGCAACGACCTCGACAAGGCGTTGCAGAGCGTGACCCAGGTGCGGATGCAGCAGGAAGCGCAGCGTACCGCAACTGCGGATGCCACTGCCGGTGGCAGCGACGACTTGCCTACCTCAACGACTTCGGGGTCGGTCATGAACACGTCCTTCCTCCACAGTATGGAGATCTTCCGGAAGGGCGTGAAGCTGACCGACTGGCTGAACCGCATGGAGCACGTTCTACGTGTCCACAAGGCTCCACTCAGCCAGTGGGGCGACCTTGCCACGACGCGGCTTGAAGACAAACTCTTCAAGTACGTGGTCAAGGAGTGGACTGTGCAGCAGCCGCACCTCGAGTGGCAGCCCATGTCGTGGGAGACTTTCTGCACGATCATGCGCAAGAAGTGCACCCAACGTGAGGAGGCGCAACGCGCTTTCCACAAAATCAAGGACTTCAGGCAGCTGGGCAGCTCGCTCGAATCCTACTTGAGCGAGTTCACCGCACTCGTGGAGGAAGCCGAAAGCTTCGCCGAGGGCGATGGGACTCGGACTTTCAAGTACCCGGAGTGCATGCTGCTGGAGTACTTGCGTGATGGTCTCGCCAGCGAGAAGCTGAAGGACAAGACCACCACGACAGCCACTGGCCAAGCTTGGACAAGCTGGAGGGCGTTGCGCGACTACATGAGCGAAGTGTATTCGGCGAACCCGAAACACTACTCCGATGCATGGCCGAACGCGCGTGCACATCAGGGGCACGACATGCGCGTGGATGCTGCAGGGGCTGGTGGGTCAGCCGGACAGCGAGGCGGGGCCAAGGGCAAGCAGCCTACAAACCCTCCAGCCAAGAAGGCTGGTGGACACAAGGGTCCCAACAACAAGCGCAGCTGCGAGAATGACGAGCTGCAGGAGGCGCATGAGCGTCGCAACGCAGCCTTCCGCGAAGGGCTCTGCCACAACTGCATGCAGCCGGGCCACTTTAGGGCTCAGTGCCCTGAGGCTGCTGGTGGTGGACAAGAGGCCGCGGCGCTAGCTGCAGCAGCAGCACCTCATGGGGATGGTGCAGCAGGAGGCCGCGGACAAGGCCATGGACAGGGTCGCGGTCGCGGCAATGGGCCCGGCCGTGGTAACGGACAGGGCCGTGGGGCGGGTTTTCCCCACCCCTGAGTGACGTCAGTGGGGACCACTCAGGGGTAAAACTGGATCACGAGTGTGAGTTCATGTTTTCAGACGAGGATGTTAAACAATTTGAGTTTTTGACGAGTTCAAGTTTCTCTGTTGTTTTCTCCCCTCTCATTGAACCTCATTCTGCATTTGCTGATCGACATTGCCCACTAAATCTTGCATCACCAGACGAGATGCATGACCAAACCTGCTTAGTGGTGGCGACCCCAACCACTGTGCAAGAGTTGTGTAACACAGTGATTGAAGCAAACGCCCTCAAAGCGATGAGTTCAATCACACTCACAGTACCTTTAGTCGACGATTTCGACCCAGTGAAATTTAAAGACTAGAAGGTGCTGGCCGAATTCACATGTGCCCACAAGATGTGGACTCGAGTGGGTGAATCATGGGAGTTGCGACGCCCGTCGTACAGATTCCGTGTTTATCACAAACTCGGCTTACCGTCGTCGAGTCTGTTCACTCGGAAGAGTGGATGCAACATGACGATGCAGTTGAAAGGACACCTAGCTGGTGCTCCCGTGAACGTACTTACTGACACTAGAGGGGATGACTCTTTTGTTAGCCTTGGCTTTACCCGCCAGGTTGGCCTGAAGTACGAGCCATCGAATGGCGCAGTTGTTGTCGGTGACAACCGTACGGTACCCGTGATCGGTACTTGTAAAGCGAAAATTTGTATTCAAGGGTACACACAGAGTGTCACGTTGAAGGTACTCAACCTTCTTGACCCGTTNAAAGGACAACGCCGCTTTACGTTGATTCCGAGTACGGAATTATCACCGACCCGACTCAAAGTCCATGCCAGCTTGTCTGCAATGCAGGTCAAGAGACGTATTCGACAAGGTTGTCGATACTTCTTGGCTCAGCTGCAGAAAGTGGAGGACGACGTGACGGAAGACACGCCACAAGAGATCAGATCTCTATTGGCGGAGTTCTCGGATGTATTCCAAGACCCACCGGCTGGGCTTCCACCAGAAAGGCACATGGGCCACACGATTGCGCTGCAACCGGAGGCGACTCCTCCGTTCAGACCCATGAATCGCCTTAGTCCAGCAGAAAGGCGAGAGGCCGAACGCCAAATCAAAGAGTACCTTGCAAAAGGATGGATCGAGCCAAGTAGCTCGCCGTATGGTGTGCCGATCCTTTTTGTGAACAAAAGGGATGGTGGTCTACGCATGTGCGTAGATTACCGGGCGTTGAACAAGCTGATGGTGAAAAATCGATTCCCCTTACCGCGGATTGAGGACCTTTTTGACCAACTCCAAGGTGCAAAAGTATTTTCGTCCTTGGATTTGTCTCAAGGGTACCATCAAATCCGCATCACGGAAGATGATGTACCCAAAACCGTGTTTCGAACGCACATGTGACACTATCACTTCCGAGTGTTATGCTTCGGGCTTACAAATACCCCGGCAACCTTACAAGGAGAAATGAACCAAACGTTCGCCAAACAACTCGGACAGTTTGTCTTGGTTTACCTAGATGACATCCTGGTTTTCTCCAAATCAATGGAAGAGCACATAGAACATCTGCGTGAAGTTCTCGCAATCCTTTGGGAATAGAAGTTCTATGTGAAAGTGAGCAAGTGCAAGTTTGCACAAGATGAGCTCGAATACCTTGGACACATTGTCGGCAAGGACGACATCCGTGTCGACCCACGAAAGGTCCAAGCCGTTGTGGACTGGCCACGCCCAGAAAATGTTGGGCGAATTCGGTCTTTCCTCGGCCTTGCAAACTACTTTCGATGGTTCATGCAAGGGTATTCGACCCTGGTAGCACCGCTAACCAGGCTCACACGAAAAGACGTGCGTTGGGAATGGACATCTGATTGCGAGAACGCTTTTCTCAAGGTCAAAGAGCTTCTCTCCACGGCGCCCGTCCTAGCTCTTCCGGATCCATCGCAACCGTGGGAGGTTCGATGTGATGCGTCGATAGTAGGACTTGGAGCCGTCCTCATGCAGAACGGTCACCCAGTTGCGTATGAGAGCCGGAAGCTCATNTGTTTTTCCAAACGCAACCGAACCTGTCAAGACGACAGGCGCGTTGGAGCGAATACCTGAGTCGATTCTCGTTCACATGGGAATATCGGCCAGGACGCATCAATGTGGCCGATCCACTAAGCCGACAGCCTGTGGAAATTAAAGCAACCACCGAGGTCAGTGGGTGTTTTATGGCCATTGCAACAGCAACCGTACAACCACCAGATCCCCCTGCACCTCTGCGGCAACCACCACGAGAGATTATCCATTACAACGGTTTTGTAAACAGGATCCGGATGGGATACTGTGTAGATTCTTGGTTTCAAGACTCTCAAAATCTGGACAAGTACGGCTTGGTGGAGGCCGCAGGAATCTTCTGGCATGGAGAACAAGTTGTTGTGCCAAAATCGGGAGACCTTCGAGCAAAGGTTATCTCCCAGTTCCACGACCCGCCGGTCGCAGGTCATGTGGGACCCCAAAAGACCGGACAGGCACTCTCGGACTACTATTGGTGGCCAGGATGGAGTGTCGATGTCCGTAAGTATTGCATGACATGCGACCCATGTCTTCGGAATAAGGCTAGTAACAAGAAGCCTGCGGGACTCCTCCAACAACTTCCCATTCCTGGGACTCCATGGGAGTGCGTCAGTATGGACTGCATTACTGGTCTTCCGGACACGGCCCGTGGCCACGATGCAATACTAGTGGTTGTGGATCTTCTGACGAAGATGACACACTTCATTCCTATAACCACTGACGTGAACGTAGAGGAGACCGCTCGTCTCTTCTTTGAGGATGTCGTGAAGTACCACGGCTTGCCGTTGCGCATTATCTCCGATCGAGATCGAAAATTTGCTAGTAAGTTCTGGCAAAAGATGCACGAGTACTTCGGCAGCGAGTCGCAAATGTCGACAGCGTTTCACCCTCAAACGGATGGACAAACAGAGCGCATGAATCGCACTCTGGAGCAGATGCTCCGCATGTACGTGGACCCTGCCATGCATGATTGGGATGAATTCCTAGCACCGGCAGAGTTTGCGGTGAACAACTCGGTGAACGAGTCCACACAGTTCACACCGTTCGTGTTGAACAGTGGTCGGCATCCAGTGGTACCCTCTTCATTGGTGAAGAGTGGGAGTACAGGAGGGCAGGTTCCTTTCGCTCAAGCCTTTGCCGAGCGCATCGACTCCTTGTTAAAGGAGACGAAGGGACACCTTCAAGCAGCTCGGCAGCGACAAAAGGCATATGCCGACAAAGGTCACCGGGAGGTGTCGTTTGGCATCGGTGACAAAGTGCTGCTTAGCACTAAAAACCTTCGGCTGAAGTCGCCAGGGGCAAGAAAACTTCTACCGAAGTGGATTGGGCCGTTTCCCATTGTGGCACGCATCGGGCCAGTGGCATACCGATTGCTACTTCCGCCGAGTATGAAGATACATGACGTGTTTCATGTGAGCTTGCTGGCTCCATATACGGCAGAAGGAACCGTTCAGCCACCGCCAGCAGTCCTGGTTGCTGACGGCCAATACGAGGTCCTTCGCCTACTCCAGCACCGAGAGCGTACTCTTCGGTCGCACATTGTCAGGGAGTACCTCGTTCATTGGGCCGGTTGTGGACCTGAACATAATTTATGGGAGCCCGAATCTCGGTTGCCCACAGGGGTGGTCAACGATTGCTGGAGCGAGCTTGCAGCTCGCACAGATCGACGCGTGGCAGGAGGTACCACGTGAGCGCAGAAAAAGTGAACAACATTCCCACAGGGCAGCATTCATGGACAGCAACCATAGGAGGTTGGGGACGCCCAACATGGTTGTCGCGCGGATGCTCCAACCAAAAGGGGGGAGGCCGCTAGCCGTGCTGACTGACAAGCTACAGCTTAGGTCCAAGTGCCATGCACGTGTTCATGTTTAGCTGGTGATTGAAATTATTAACTTTCTTTCACAATGTTGACAACTCACTACCTGGCATTCTCACTTGTTGGTCATGAACCGGGACAGTTCATAATAAGTGGGGAGGAATGTAGCGGGAGGGCCAGTTCGGCCTGTTGTGATGCTGACAGCCATACACAGTTGTACAGTTGGTTGTGACCACTCGGCCGTGTCCATGCACGTGCAGATCCCTGAGGCGGACCGAGCTGGAGACGGAGTCCCCTGAGGTGGTGCTCCACCCGCTGGAGGCAGCCTGGTAGCCTACCTTGTGTACCGGAGGGTTGCCACGACCTACGGACTGCGTTTGGAGACCTTCAGGATTTTCTCGGTGGACAGCCATGCCAGGCTGATTTGCATGTTTATTTTCTTACACTCTCCGGCTGCTGCCGGACATAGGCGTGTGACCAGTCGTTGTGTTCGTCTTTTTGTCTTGCATCCGTAGGATCAGACGGCGCTCCGTTTGGACGCCTGTGCGCAGAGTTATGGCCAAAACAGTAGTTTTGGGCCGGTTCAGGACAGACAGGTGCCGCCGCGTGCGCCACCCGCTGTGAGCCGCGGCGGCTATTTATGCTGTGGACCTGTCATTTGTCATCTCTCTCTGCACATTCACTGCAATGCANCTTGTCTCTCCTAGCCTGACCCTTGCTGTTCTCGCACCCGCTTGCATGCTAGTGCGTTAAGCTGACTGGTCTGTGCCGCCACGTCAGCAGCAGCATTGCTAGGAAGCTGTGGTGAATCTTCTCATGGTATCAGAGCAGCGAGCCAGAGCTCGCACAGCTGCACAGCAGAGACGCAGCGTTTGCAGCAGCGGTGAGCGACAGCAGCAGCAGCCCTGAGTGGCAGCAGCAGCACAGCCCACCGCAGCTGCAACGGGTCCTGTGAGGGGGGGCCACCACCACGCAGCAGTGGACGCGGCCACGACAGCCGCACCAGTCAACACGGCCGCGGCAAGAGCGATCGCGGCCTCTCCACCCACGGCCGCAGCAGACGCAGCAGACGTGGCCGTGACATCAGCCGCGGAAGCAGCAGCGGCGGTGGCAAAAGGGAGCAGCTGCGGCAGCAGCAGCCGCGGCAGTGGCAGCTGCCACAGCAGCAGCAGCCGCGGCCTTGGCGGCAGCCGCAACAGCCAGCAGCGGCAGCAGCAGCCTCGACAGCAGCCAGCAGCCGCGGCAGCAGCCAGCAGCCGTGGCAGCAGCCGGCAGCAGCTGCGGCAGCAGCAGCAGCAGCCGCGGCTGCTACAACGACAGCGTAGCGGCGCTGCACAGCAGCAGCCGCAGCGCTGCAGCAGCGCCGCGCAGCAGCGGCAGCGCAACAGCAGCGCATCAGCAGCAGCAGCGCAGCAGCGCAACAGTAGCAGCGGCAGCGCAGCAGCAGCAGCGCAGCGCAGCAGTGGCAGCGCGGCAGCGGCACAGCGCAACAGCAGCAGCGCAGCAGCAGCAGCGCAGCAACGCAGCAGCGCAGCAGCACAGCAGCAGAGCAACAGCAGCGGCAGCGCAGCAGCGCAGCAGCAGCAGCGACAGCGCAGCAGCAGCAGCGCAGCGCAGCAGCGGCAGCGCAGCAGCAGCGCAGCAGCGGCAACGCAGCAGCATTTCAGCGCTGCCGCGGCTGCGCAGCAGCAGCGGCAGTGTAGCGCAGCAGCGGCAGCGCTGCAGTAGCATAGCAGTTCAGCGTAACAGCAGAGCAGCAGCAGCGCAGTGCAGCAGCATCGGCAGTGGCAGCGACGACGCCCGCAGCCCATTGCTGACGTCAGCAGACACCTGCTGACGTCAGCGGTGAGTGTGCTGATGTCATCACAGACTTAGTCAAATTTTTTACAAAAAGTCAATTTTTGCCAGCGTTTCAATTCCTCGAGAAACGCTGACGGTTCTGTGTTCGGACGACTTTTGCACCGCCTCAGCATGGAGTCAAGCGGCTCCAAGGGCAAGGAGCCGGAAGACACCGTCACGAGCGGGACCCACAGCCCACGTTCAAAGGCGATTGACTTCCTATTGGTGGAGCAGTCATCACTCCGTCAGCGCCAGGATGAGCAGTCAGCGATTCTGCGGCAGATCCGCGATGCCTTGGTCTCTCTGTCTGGGACACCGGGACATCAGCCCGGGAACGATAGAGAGGCAACCCCATCGGGCCAGGAGTCTGCTGGTCCCGCTGCCGCTCCTGCGCAGAGACAAGAGTCCATTGTCGAGGAGTGGGATCAGGCTCCCCCTCCCACTGGGGAGGATGCGCTTCGCCGGCTGATGGAGCAGATGAGGAGCCTGCGCATTGAGACGCCGGCGCCCAGTCCGAGGGGACAGCAGCAGCAGCAGCAGCAGCAACCCGAGCGGCAGCAGGCCAACCCACGTCAAGCCTCGGGTGCCGCTGGGGGAGCAGCGTTGATGCCTCTCATGCCCTTCCCACGTCCGCTCCTGGCACCGCGTGAGGTCCAGCTCCCCACGGAGCGACGACCTAAGGACTTTGAGACTTCCCCGCCTCGCTACGACAGTAAAGCGGGGTTTGACTGTTGGGAGGTGCTGTTTCAGGTATGGGCGGACTCAGAGGGGGTCTGGCCCTACTACCACAGCCAGTACCAGACGGCTGAACTGCTCCAGTCCCTTACAACAGCGCGTGCCATGCGTGGACTGCTGTACGCGGTTCCGTAGGAGACAGTGGTCGATTTCCGCCCTTTCCTGGGCGTGCGTGGGACTGGAGCAGGCGCAGACCCGCGCCGCGGCTGGGAGCTGGCGATGACCCTATTTTCAGCTGAGACTCACGCGACCCGGTCCGCGCGCCTTCGCGAGTTCCACTCTCTTCATCAGGGATCCTCGGAGTCAGCAGCTGATTACTGGCGTCGGGCCATGCGCCTCTACACTCGCCTGGGCAGCGGAGGCGGATCTCAGCTCTGGGCGCTGGACACCATCATGCTGGGAGTGCACCCTGAGCTCACAGACACCTTCTCTCGCCTCGACCAGGATGTCCTCGCGTCCATGTCAGACACCCTACAGCTACTGCCCTGGGCGCAGCGGTACTTCATTCAGGTCGCGACGGCTGACGAGGCAGCCCGCGCGCATCGGCAGGGCGCCATGGTCGCAGCAGCAGTGGGAGCGACGTCCTCTACGCCTTCCACACCGTCGTCCGCCTTCACCCCCACCAGCTCCACCTCTCCCTCTCCCGCCTCCTCCCCTGTTGCTTCGACAGCCACCGCAGCAGTCGTGAAGGGGAAGAAGGGGAAAAGGAAGAACGGACCGCAGCAGCCTTCTGGTGGCACCGGACGGGCTGTCCGCTGCCACAACTGCGGCGGACCTCATCGCTACACTGAGTGCCAGCAGGAGCTGGACTGGGCGAGGATCACCCGCGGTCTTCAGACAGCCCACGAGGAGCGGATCCGCACTGGAGCAGCAGCCCGTGTCGCGGCGACCTCGGGTGCAGCACCGGCGACAGACCCACCGCCATCCGGAGGGAGCACCACCCCGGACCCGAGGGACCAGACCATCGCAGAGCTACGTCGACTACTGGCACTTCGCTCTCAGGGAGGTGCGAGTGTGCTGTCACAGCCGAGTGGTCCACAGACTGACTGTCCATCTGTGTTTGTTGCACGTGGTCGTGCTTGTGGGGGGGCTTCGTCGCCTGGTGGCGATGAGTCTGACAGCACAGAGTGGTTGGATGAGTCGCATCGTCGTGCATTGTCCCGCTGTCCTGCCACACCTGCTGAGCGTCCAGCAGAGGCAGCGTGCTCCGTTGCTTGTTGCACCGTGACTACCACAGGTCGTGAGGCGAGTGGCCACAGGATCATTGACTCAGGGGCCACTCACCACATGACCTGTGACCGTACCGCCTTTGTCGTGCTTGGTCCTGTTGGGTCTGTTCGGTCAGTGCGAACAGGTTCTGGGCAGTCACTACCTGTTCAGGGGACAGGGGTCGTACGGTTTGATGGTCCGTCCGGTCCCGTGTACCTTTCTGACGTGCTTTTTGTGCCTGATCTCGAGCTCAGCCTGCTCTCTGTCCGTGCATGCACGAGGATGGGTCTCTCTGTTCACCACTCCTCTGATGATGCCACGATCACAGCACTTGACACTTCCACGGTTGTGTTGCGTGCCACTGTTGTGGATGACCTGTATCGCATAGCGCGCTGCTCTGCCCCTGCTTCTTCCCCTTGCTCGTCTGCTCGCGTCTTTGTCACGGGGGTGTTGTCTCCTGACCACCAGCGCCTGTTACACCGGCGCTTGTGTCATGTGAGCACGGACACTGTGTCCAAGCTCATCCGTACACAGCCCGCCCTCGGTCTTGACGCGGCTTCCTTCGAGAAGCCGCCTAAGACCAACTGTCTGTTCTGCACTCAGGGTAAAATGCATCGCTGCACTTACCCTGCCTCCGTCACTCGCGCGTAGCGTCCCCTGGAGCTTGTCCACTCTGACCTCCTCGGACCTCTTCCTGTCGAGTCTGTTGCTGACCGTGGTCGGTATGTCCTTACCCTCACGGATGACTTCACCCGCATGCGGTGGGTCTACTGCCTCCGCCACAAGAGCGATGCCGCTCTTGCCGTGCGCTTGTGGCTCGTGATGGCTGAGCGTCAGTCTCGTCACTCCCTTCACACCTTCCGCTCTGACCGTGGCGGTGAGTATCTCGGTGAGCTGACCACTCATTTCGCCGAGCTTGGTATCTGTCACCAGCTCTCGGCGCCTGCTACGCCACAACAGAACGGTGTGTCTGAGCGCTGGAACCGCACCATGGAGGATGCGGTTCGCGCTATGTGCGCTGAGTGTGGTCTCCCGGAGTCCTTCGCCTTCGAGGGCGTCGCCTACATGACGTGGGTCTGGAACCGCCTCCCGTATGGTCCCTTGCCGGACCTCGTCACGCCGTATGAGCTGTGGTTCGGTCACCGTGCGGATCTCAGGCTTGCTCGCGTCTGGGGTTTCCTGGCTTGCGTCTGGTACACCGAGGACCAGCAGGGGTCCAAGGTCTCTTCGCGCGGCCGGATGTGTGCCTTCCTCGGTGTCTCCCCGCGCTCCAAAGCGTGGCGTTTCTGGGATGCAGGACGACACCGCATTGTTGAGTCACGCGACGCGCTGTTCTTTGAGGTACTATCGTACCGCGACCTGTCTGCCATTCTCACCCAGGCAGCGTCTCACGTTCCCACCTATGAGGCCTCCCGTCGGCTGGGGGAGTCTGCCCCACAGGGTGAGTCCGTCCGGGGTGCCTTCGGGGTGGGACCGTCGTTGGTCACCATTGACTCGGCTATCATTGCTGTCGGGCCTGTAGTCTTCACGCCTGCCTCGCTTGCGCCTGCCGCGACTGCATTGCCCGTGCCTACCACGACTGTCTCGCCCGCACCTGCCGCGGCTGCCTCGTCTCCTGGCTCGCCTGCCCCCGCGGCACTTGCCTCGCCTGCGGGCGCTGCACCTGCCTCGCCTGCGGGAGCTGCACCTGCCTCGCCTGCGCTTGCAGCGCCTGCCTCACCCATGCCCGCTGTGACCGCCTCGCCCGCGCCTGCCGCGACTGTCTCGCCCGCGCCTCCACCGCCTGCTTTGCCCACGCCTGCCGCGACTGACTCGCCTGCGCCTGCAGCGTCTCTAGACGCAGCGCCTGCCCTCCCTGTGCCTGAGCCGTCGGTCAGCTCAGACTCTAGCTACTCCCGTGGGCCAGGTGGACGTCTCCGTCCACTGGCCCCACGTGCACCTCCGACTGCGGTTGTACCACCCAGGAGATGATGCTGAGCAGTGGCGAGCTGCCTGTGAGGACGAGCTCAGGGCCATCCGGGAGCATGGAGTCTTTGAGCTGGTCGACCGTCCTGAGGGACGGAAGGTCGTGCAGGCCAAGTGGGTCTTCCGCAAGAAGGTGAAGCCTGACGGCTCACTGGACCGCTACAAGGCCCGCTTGACTGCCAAGGGGTTCTCTCGGGTTGAGGGGGTGGACTTCACTGACACCTTTGCCCCTGTTGGTCGCATGACCACAGCTCGCGTGCTGCTTGGTGTGGTCGCCCATCATGACTGGGAACTGCACCAGATGGATGTGAACAATGCGTTCCTCCANACATGGTCCAGCCACCTGGGTTTGAGGTCGAAGGCAACAAGGTCTGGCGCTTGCGCAAGGCCTTGTATGGCCTGAAGCAGTCGCCCCGGTGCTGGAACCGAGAGATCACTCGCACCCTCACTCAGGCCGAGTACGTCCAGAGTGATGCCGACCCGTCACTTTTCATCCGACGGACAGCCGAGCACCTCACTGCCATTCTGGTGTATGTGGACGATCTCCTGATTGCGTCTCCTTCATTGGAGGCCGTGAAGGAGGCCAAGGCGGTCCTGCAGGCCGCCTACAGGATGAAGGACCTTGGTCCAGCGGCTGTTTTCCTCGGGATGGAGATTGTGCGTGATCGTCGTCGATGGACACTCCTCCTCCATCAGGCACGATATGCACATGTTGTGGGGGAGCGGTTTGCTGACCTCCTTGGCGCTGTTCCCACCGCCTCGTCACCCATCACTCCCGACGGGCAGGACGCCCTGAAGGTGACAGACAAGCCGATCTGGGCGAGACTGTGGACGTGACCCTATACTTGCGCATCATTGGCTCACTGATGTACTTGGCCACGACCACGCGTCCCGACATTGCGTTCGCTGTCAACCTACTCGCACAGTTCAGTCAGTCCCCTCGGGCTCGCGCTCTGCACGCACCTTTGCGAGTCGTCCGGCACGTGGTCTCCACATCGTATCATGGTCTCTGCTTTCGGAGACAGTGCTCGGTTGTGGTAGATGGCTACACCGACAGCGACTGGGCATGGAGTCCTGATGGACGCAGCCGCGCGGGTTACGTGTTCCTGTTTGGTGGCACCACTGTGTCTTGGCGCAGCGGCAAGCAGGGGTGCATTGCTCGCAGCTCCTCAGAGGCTGAGTATGTTGCTCTGGGCGCTGGCGCCGCTGAGGCGGTGTGGCTACAGCGGTTGTTCCAGTGCTTGGGTCAGTCCGTGCCTACCATCATCCTTCGATGCGACAACCAGAGTGCTCTCGCAATCGCTGAGAACTCTGGTGTGTTCCACGCACGCACGAAGCACATCGCTGTCGAGTATCATTTCGTGCGCGATCTAGTGGAGCGGCAGTTGATCTCCATCGTCTGGGTGGGCACAGACTTGCAGCGCGTTGACTTCCTGACCAAGGCACTGGCACGTGGGAAGTTCCTCGGGGCTGTTCGTTCCGTCGGATTGCGACCCCTGTCCGAGAGTGGGTGATTGTCCGGGTCCCTGTTGAGCACTCTGTGTTGCACCGGCACGCGTTCTGCACGTGTATGGACATGCGTACCATCGGGTCATGGGGGAGTGTTGTGATGTTGTCAGTCATACACAGTTGTACAGTTGGTTGTGACCACTCGGCCGTGTCCATGCTCGTGCAGATCCTTGAGGCGGACCCAGCTGGAGACAGAGTTCCCTGAGGTGATGCTCCACCCGCTGGAGGCAGCCTGGCAGCCTACCCAGTGTACCAGAGGGCTCCCACAGCCCACGGACTACGTTTGGAGGTCTTCAGGATTTTCTCGGTGGACAGCCCTGCCAGGCTGATTTACATGTTTGTTTTCTTACACTCTCCGGCTGTTCCCGGA
>SZWC01011094.1:25667-46880 GCA_023375785.1 Penium margaritaceum | reverse complement strand
GGGGGGGGGGTGATTGTTACGTACCAGACTTACACCAGTTCCTAATCTTTCCGAGTGGGCATTTCTGTTACTACACAAACAGCCCATCGCGTCGCTAAACCACGATATTCACTCCGACGGTTGAGGACAAACCGACCAACTGCCCCCCGCCCTCAGTGAAACTTCTCGAACTTTCTGACAACTTCGATCACTCCCGCGAATCTACAACAGAGGTATCACGAACTTTCGGTAGACTTCTCGACGCACCGAGACGAATCTGGATTTAAAAATATGCATCTCGTATCTTCACCGTCGATTCTCAACCAATTTCTCGGCGGACCTTCTTGAATCCAACCACTCGCAACGCGACTCTGCACACGTCAATTGACAACCGACCCAACGACCCCGACTATGTCTCAATCGTAAGTTGACACTTGTATATATATATTTTCAATCATTTAGACACTTGTCACTGAAGCTCACTTACTGCTAATTATAAATTACTCAATTGTCCCAAATTCTAAATCGTGTTCTGCCTCGCAACTTCTATCTGTTCACCATCTACACTCCGTTCCTCATAACACTTGGTATCAGAGCGCAGCGGTGCTAGAGAGGCATCCGTCTACTCTACCCATCCAGAGGACTACCTCGCACAAGCCGTCAGCGCATTTCACACGTCAAGATTTCGCAGACTTCGTGACTACGACGTAAGGCGAGCGAGCACAACCGACAAACAACAGCGAGTCTTCGACGACGACTTCGGCGATGGAGGAGTAGAACGTGCCGATGCACGCGAACCGTGAAGGGACAGCGAATGCTGGCATGACAGGCTATGCCGCACCTGGACCAACTCTTACGGCTTCGACGACCAATCCGGTCGCGGACCCAACAGCAGTAAACTAGCCATCAACAGCCTCGAAGACGACACCAGGGACGACAGGTGGCACTGGACGACAGGCGCGGATCAACGAGGAAATGGCAAACCGGATTTCCGCACTCGAAAGGACGAATAGTCATCTACTCCAACAACTCAACTTCGCGATTGAGGCTCTTCGCAATGCAAGCGCGTGAGAAGCAGTGCTCGTGGAGAGAAAATCTCAAGTCTTGAGCAAACCCAAAATTCGTCCGGCTCCACCAGACCATTTGATCCTGCAAACTCGAAGGGACCCACAGTTCGGATGTGGCTGACGAGTTTGGAGGTGTACTACACCGCTGCTGGAGTCAACAACGATCAAAAGAAAATTGACCTCGCAACCGCGCTTTTGCGTGGCATGGCGCTAAGTTGGTCTAATCTAAAGACCATCCAACGACAACAGGAGACCGGCGGAGCATCATCAATGGCCAACGGCGCCTGTCTCATATCGCCGACCGCAAGCGTTCTACTCTTAGAGCAGATCAACCCACAATGGCAAGACGCGCTGCCGCAACCAACTGATTGAAACAAATTCTCGCGCGCGATGCTTGCACGTTTTGGACGGCTGAAAAAAAATCTGACGCATGGTACAAACTCCAGTGTCTCCGTCAGCAGTCCAGCGTGGCAAAGTACATGCACAGATTCCACGAGATTATCACTGAAGCAGACATCACCCACGACGAACTCTGTTTTCACTACTACGGCCTCAAACGAGACATCCGACGAGCAATTGTACATTTTCGCCATCCAAAACGACTTGCCACGGGTGATCGCATCAAGAGAAAGGATCGACAACGTCGTCTACAATGCTCGGATCCAGGAATCCTATGGTAGGGGTCCTCCTAATCACAGTTATCGTGGAAACGAAAGAATTCAGTCAGGGGACTCCTCAACTCTGATGGAAGTAGACGCCGTCGACGAGAGAAAAACGCAAACCTGGTACAACTACGGAAAAATCGGGCACATCGCTTGCAATCGTCGGAGAAAGCAGCAGGCCAGAGGGGGAGAAGTCGCAGAAAAATGAGTCGAGAAACGGCAAAGGGCAGGAATAAAAGGCGCAACTCTTGTCCGTGAGAAACGACCAGCGCCGAACGATCGCCCATCTCAACGGCCTACATCACCGTAGAGGATTTATGAAATCACAAATTTTGACGAGGGGTACAAGGACGACTAACTGATGATACTTCCAAAAGTTCAGCCTCGAGGATGCAAGACTTACAGAACGGTACCGGTACTATTGGATAGAGGAGCTTCACACAGCTTTGTGAGCAACGACATGGTTCGCAAACTGAGTTTGCAGACTGAACCAGGGGTGTTTGAAGGAAAAACCGTCGATAGGAAATTACAAATATGGAGACACAGAGAAGTACTCCGACTACAAGTGGGAGATCTACGGGATGTAACAATCTGGATGTCTTTTCCAATGAACGATCACAAAATCACCCTCGAACAAGATTTCCTGTACCGGCACAATTCACAGGTCGACTAGGACAACGGCGACGCCTACATGGAGATCTACGGTACCAAACGACAACTTCCACGTGTGGGATGGAAGCCGACAGCGGAAGCAGCAGAGGTGGAAGTAGTAGAGGAAGCCGTGGTAGCCAAAAAGCGACAACCTGTGTAGCCAATACCGCTCAACGTGGCCAAGTACTGTATACGATGAGGAGCTCGTGCGTGGCTCATACATTTCGAGCAAATGGAAGAAGCGGAAGTGGCAAGAGCTACCTCATCGTCGGCCTCATGAGCCTCATCAGCATCAACAAAGTTTGTGATGGTACCCAACGAGTTTGCACCACTCATCCAGGAGTTTGCGAACATCTTCCCCGACGAACTCTCGAGAACCTTACCTCCTCAACGAGACATCGACCATCGCATCGAACTAAAGCCGGGCAGTAGACATACAGTTCGAGGGGCCTATCGGATGAGTGATCACGAGCTGACCGGGCTGAAAAAGAAACTCGACGAGATGCTCGGTTAGGGGTTCATCCACCCATCCACGTCATCATACGCTGCACCAGTACTATTCGTAAAACAAAACTGGTGAGATGCGGATGTGCGTGGATTATTGGGCGTTGAACAATGCTACCATCAAGAACCGCTACCCTCTTTCCTGAGTTGACGAGCTTTTTGACCAACTTCGAGGGGCTCGAATTTTCACTATAATCAACTTGCGTAGCGGATATCATCAGATACGCGCAACAGACGCCGATATCGGGAAAACGGCGTTCCGGACTCGTTACGGGCATTTTGAGTTCACGGTAATCCTGTTTGGACTAACGAATGCCCCATCGACGTTTATGGCGGCAATGAACAAAAACAATTACCATACCTCGATGATTTTGTCGTGATCCACCTCTACAACATTCTGGTGTACAACCGCATCCCAGAGAAGCGTGGTGGACATCTTTGAACACTTCTCAAAGTTTTATAAAGAGAGATTTTTTTCGAAAACTCTCGAAGTGCAACTTTGGTGGCCTTTCGATCCATTTTCTAAGCCACGTCATCAACGTCGGATAGATTACCATGGATCCGAAAAAAGTGGCAGTAGTCGCTAATTGGCCGACCCCGACCAACATTCGAGAAATTCAAGTTTTCCTCAGCATCTGCAATTACTACCGGCAATTTGTACAGGATTACGCAAGGGTGTCAGCGCCTCTTTCCGACCTCACTCAAAAAGAAAACGAGTGGCGATTGGGAGACAGCGAACAAGAAGCATTTACCAATTTGCGGAACGCTCTAACCTCGATGCTAGCCCTACGATTAGCTGATCCAATGGTCGACTACGTCATGGCCATAGACGCGCCAGACCGAGCCATCGGCACAGTCCTCCTGCAAGACCACGAAAACAGCGAGCAACCGGTCACCTACATGTCTCCAAAACTGCGAGGACCGGAACTCAACTACGTCGTACACGAGAAAGAAATGCTTGCGGTCGTACATGCATTCAACATATGGCGGTGTTACCTGGAGTGCCACCGATGCATCGAACGCACGGACCACCATGCGTTGAAATATATGAGAACTCAGCCAAATTTCAGTCGATGTCAAACTCGATGGATGGAGTTCCTTGAATTTGGGTTCGACTACGACATCGAGTACCAGCCTGGCAAAATCAACCTGACGGATTTACTCAGCCGCCGACCATATTAAATGGCTGAGGTGGCAACACTACAACTACAACAATACCCGTACCTTGAGTGACTGTTCGCACAAGGCTACGATCAGCATGGCGGATACGACAAGGCGAAATTATGGTACGACAAACTCTATTTGCGACGACGATTCACTCGCCAAGTGGTCTTTCCTCCGAACGACAAACTTCGTTGCATGCTGCTCAAAGAATACCACGACACAGGACCAGGTGGACACTTTGGAGAGGACAAGACGCGAAAGAAGTTGACAAAAAAATGAATGGTGGGACAAGATGCAATCCGACGTGGCCAACTTCTGAAAGACTTGCGACACATGTCAACAACAAAAATCCCGTCGCACACAGCCACCCGGCCTTCTACAACCACTCCCTGTTCCGACACAACCGTGGGCTGGTATCTCCATGGACTTAGTCAGAAGATTACTGGTCGCACCCAAGGGATATGACGCAATCCACGTGGTCGTCGACAAGTTTTCAAAATTGTCCCACTTCATCCTGACAATACCCACCATCACCACCGAGGGAACTGCACGGCTGTTTCTAAGCAACATCGTGCAGCTACACGGCGTAACAAGAACCATCAAGAGTGACAAAGACAGTCAATTCATCAGCCATTTTTGGCACAAACATATGGCTTGCTACTGCAGCAGAATTCGACTGTGAACGGTGTTTCATCCTCAAACCGACGTTCAAGCTGAGCAGACCAATCAGACGATCGAACAGCTTCTCCAAACACTATGTGAACCTCACGGGACGGATTGGGCACAGAAACCGACCACTGAAATTGCATATAATTTAGCAGTTTTCACCGCAACAGGAAAAAACCATTCGAGGTGGTGTATGGCAAACTTCCCGCCACACCAGTCGGACTACAAAGTCATAGCCACATTCCCGTAGTCGACGTTCAACGCCGATACTTCTCTACCATCTGGGAGGAAACACTGAAAATCCTTAGCAAGGAGACAAGCAGTGATGAAGCGAGCAGTTGACCGATTTTGCAGCAACAACATATTCACCGCTGGCAACAAAGTCCCACTCAAATCGGCAAACATCAAACTCCACGGAGATGACTGTTTGAAGCTCAAACTCGGGTGGTTGGGATCGTTTGAAATCAAGCACATGCAAACCCCTATGGTTGCACGACTCAAACTCCTTGAAACTATGCAAGTTCATTCGGTGTTCCATGTGAGCAGACTCAAGCACTACCGAGATCCCGAAGAGAACTTCCCTGGTAGAGATCTTCCTCCGCCGCCTCACGTTCAAGTGGATGAAGACACAGAGTATGTCATCAAGGACATCCTCGGCCATCGACAACGAGGCAATATGAAAAAATATCTTATCAACTGGCATAGCTATGACGTAGCGCACAGCAGCTAGGATCCCTACACCAACCTCCGAGACGTTGATCACCTAATCGACGGCTATTTCCACCGTCACCAGGCCACGTATGTACATGCGCCGGGACGTCGCGGGTAAAAGGGGAGAACTGTTACATACTAGACGTACACGAGTTCCTAAGTGAACATTTCTGTTATTACACAACCATCCCATCGTGTCGCAAGACCGCGATATTCACTCCGACGGTCGAGGACAAACTGGCCAACTGCCCCCGCCCTCAGTGAATCTTCCCGAACCTTTTGACGACTTCGACGACACTTGTAAATCCATAACAGAAGTATCACAATATTTCCGTCGACTTCTTGACGCACTGAGATGAATCTGGATTCATAAAGATGCATCTCGCATATTCACCGTCGATTCTCAAAGTCCCCCAAATTCTCGGCGGACCTTCTCAATTCCTGCGGCCTCCACCAATCCGTACTTGTCTTGATTTCGAGAGTCTTGAAACCAAGAATCCACACAGTATCCCATCCGGATCCTGCTTACAAAACCGTTGTAATGGATAATCTCTCGTGGTGGTTTCCGCCGAGGTGCAGGGGGATCTAGTGTTTGTAGTGTTACTATTGCAATGGCCATAAAACGCCCACCGACCTCGGTGGTTGCTTCAATTTCCACAGGCTGTCGGTTTAGTGGATCAGCCACATTGATGCATCTTTGCCAGTATTCCCATGTGAACGAGAATAGGCTCAGGTATTCACTCCAACGCGTCTGTCGTCTTGACAGGTTCGGTTGCGTCTGGAAAAAACACCAATGGGTTATGGTCGGTCACGACCGTCACACCCCCTTCACTACCCTCAAGGTAGCAATGCCACATATTGAAAGCGTGTACTGCCACAAGGAGCTCTTGATCCCCAATCGTATACTGCGTTTTCACGGGGATGAGCTTCCGGCTCTCATACGCAACTGAGTGACCGTTCTACATGAGGATGACTCCGAATCCTACTACCGACACATCACATCGAACCTCCCACGGTTGCGATGAATCCGGAAGAGCTAGGACGGGCACTGTGGATAGAAGCTCTTTGACTTTGAGAAAAGCGTTCTCGCAACCAGATGTCCTTTCTCAGTGCATGTCTTTTCGCGTGAGTCTGGTTAGCGGTGCTACCAGGGTCGAATACCCTTGCATAAACCGTCCAAAGTAGTTTGCAAGGCCGAGAAAAGACCGAATCTGCCTAACATTTTCCAGGCGTGGCCAGTCTACAACGGCTTGGACCTTTTGTGGATTGACACGGATGTCGTCCTTGCTGATGATGTGTCCAAGGTATTCGAGCTCATCTTGTGCAAACTTGCACTTGCTCACTTTTGCATAGAACTCTTGTTCCCAAAGGATTGCGAGGACTTCGCACAGATGTTTTATGTGCTCTTCTATTGATTTAGAGAAAACCAGGATGTCGTCCAGGTAAACCAAGAAAAACTGACCGAGTTGTTTGGCGAACGTTCGGTCCATTTCTCCTTGGAAGGTTGTCGGGGTATTTGTAAGCCCGAATCATAACACTCGAAACTAATAATGTCTCATGTGCGTTTGAAACGTGGTTTTGGACACATCATCTTCTGTGATGCGGATTTGATGGTACCCTTCAGACAAATCCAAGGACGAAAATACTTTTATCCCTTGTAGTTGGTCAAAAAGGTCCTCAATTCGCAGTAAGGGGAATCAATTTTTACCGTCAACTTGTTCAACACCCGGTAATCCACACACATGTATAAACCACCCTCCTGTTTGTTCACAAAAAGGATCGGCGTACCGTACGGCAAGCTACTTGGCTCGGTCCATTTTTTTGTAAGGTACTCTTTGATTTGGCGTTTGGCCTCTCACCTTTCTGTTGGACTAAGGCGATACATGGGTCTGAACGGAGGAGTCGTCTCTGGTTGCAGCGGAATCGTGTGGCCCATGTGTCAATCTGGTGGAAGCCCAGCCAGTGGGTCTTGGAATACATCCGAGAACTCCGCCAATAGAGATTTGATCTCTTGTGGCATGTCTTCCTTCACGTTGTCCTCCACTTTCTGCAGCTGAGCCAAGAAATATCGACAACCTTGTCGAATACGTCTCTTTACTTGCATCATAGACATGCTGGCATTGACTTTGAGTCGGGTCGGCGACAATTCTGTACTCGAAATCAACGTAAAGCGACGTTGTCCTTTTCGAAGGATCAAACGCCTTGATTGAAAGCACATTAGAGCCTTGTTTTCACGGAGAAAGGAAAAGGAACAAGAAACAGGAACAAACGGGAACCACGTCAAACGGGTCAAGAAGTTTGCGTACCTTCAACGTGACACTCTGTGTGTACCCTTGAATACAAATATTCGCTTTACAAGTACCGATCACGGGTACCATACGGTTGTCACCGACAACTGCGCCATTTGATGGCTCGTACTTCAAGCCAACCTGTCGGGTAAAGCCAAGGCTAACAAAGGAGTCATCTCCTCCAGTGTCTTCAAGTACGTTCACGAGAGCACCAGCGAGGTGTCCTTTGAACTGCATCGTCATGTTGCCTCCACTCCCCCAAGTGAACAGGCTCGACGATGGCAAGTCGAGTTTGTGATAAACACGAAATCTAGACGACGGACGTCACATCTTCCATGATTCACATACTCGAGTCCACATCTTGTGTGCACGTGTGAATTCGGCTAGCACCTTCCAGTCTTTAAATGTCACTGGGTTGAATTCGTCGACTAAAGGTACCTTGAACGTTATCGATTTGAGTGTGTTTGCTTCAATCATTGCGTTACTCAATTCTTGCACAGTGGTCGGTGTCGCCACCGCTAAGCAGGTTCGGTCATGCATCTCGTCCGGTAATGCGAGATTTAGTGGGCAATGTCAATCGACAAGCGCAGAATGAGGTTCAATGAGAGGGGAGAAAACATCAAAGAAATTTGAACTCGTTAAAAATTCAAATTGTTTAACATCCTTGTCTGAAAACATGAACCCACACTCGTGATCCAGTTTTATCCCTGAGTGGTCCCCACTAACGTCACTCAGGGGTAGAGAAAACCCGCCCCACGGCCTGGTCCATTACCGCGGCCAGGCCCATTGCCGTGACCGCGACCCTGTCCACATACCTGTGCGTAGCCTCCTGCTGCACCCTCCACAAGAGGTGATGCTGCTACGGCTAATACCGCAGGCTCTTGTACATCACCAGCAGCCTTAGGGAACTGAGCCCTCAAGTGACCAGGCTCCATACAGTTGTGGCAGAGTCCATCGCGGAATGCTGTGTTGTGACGCTCACGCACCACCTACAGCTCGTCATTGTCGCGGCTGCACTTGTGGTTTAGGGTCTTGTACCCGCCAGTATTCTTGACTGGAGGGTTTGCAAGCTGCTTGTCCTTGGCCCCGCCCCGCTGCCCGACTGCTCCTCCAACCCCTGCAGCATCCATGCGCATGTCGCTGCCTTACTGTGCACGCGAATTTGGCCTTGCGTACGAGTACTGCTTCGGGTTCGCCGAATACACCTCACTCATGTAGTCTCGCAATGCCCTCCAGCTTGACTCAGCCTGGCCGGTTGCCGTTGTGGTGGTCTTGTCCTTTAGCTTTTCATTGGCAAGACCGTCACGCAAGTAATCCAAGAGCATACACTCCTGGTGCTTGAAGGTCTGAGTTCCATCGCCCTCGGTGAAGCTTACGGCTTCCTCCACGAGTACAGTGAACTCACTCAACCTCCCTTGGTTTTGTGGAGGGCGCACTATGCCTCATCATGTTGGATGCTCTTCTTACGCATAATCATGTAGAAGGCCTCCCACGGCATGGGCTGCCACTCGAGGTGCGGCTGCTGCGCACTCCACTCCTCGAACACATACTTGAAGAGCTTGTCTTCAAGCCGCATCGTGATAAGGTCGCCCCACTGGCTGAGTGGAGCCTTGTGGACACGTAGAACGTGCTCCATGCGATTGAGCCAGTCGGTCGGCTTCACGTCCTTCCGGAAGATCTCCACACTATGGAGGAAGGACGTGTTCATGACCGGCCCTGAAGTCGTTGAGGTAGGCAAGTCGTCGCTGCCACCGGTAGTGGCATTAGCAGCCGCGGCGAGCTACGCTTGCTGTTGCATCCACACATGGGTCACGCTCTGCAACGCCTTTTCCAGGTCGCTGCATCGGCGGCTTGCCTCATGGGCGGCCAGGTGTTGCAGCTGGCGATCACGGTCGAGGTCCATGATGCTTTGTCCAATGTGGGCCAACAGGTTGTTGAATATGAACTTGAGCTCTGATGTCGTCAGAGCAACGACGATAGCCTCCAGGGCCTCGCATTGTCCATGCACCTTTACCCACTACAGGAGGGTACGGTTCACGTACACACCTCCAAGGAGTCCCACCTTCCAGAGGAGGTTGTCGTCATCGACGACGCTCGAGTGAGCGTTGGTCTGCCCCATCCCGGCTACGTCGTAGGAAGGAGGGTCCGTCCCAACTCCTCCGGGTGGTGCCGTACCTCCGCTGTCGGTGGTGATCTTGAGTCGGGCCGCCGCCTTGGCAGCCAGCTCAGCTAGCCTTTGGCGGTCATCACAAATTGCCTTTGTGCCAACGTCTTCCAGCTCGTTATCATGAGAACTTCCTGTGTGGCTGCTTTTGCCGCCTTTGCTGCTCTGGGTAGCCTCAGTGCTGTCGACAGCTTCAGGCAATGCGGCGAGCGCCTTGCCCTGCTTGAGCAATCAGCTCGCGTTCGTCGCACGTCGATGGCGATGATCGCAATCCTCGTCGTCTTTGCCATGGACGGTGCCGTGGTCTTCGTCGGGGTCCACGTCCGGATGGTCCTCCTCGAGCACGTCGTCTGTCGCATGGGGGTCGCCCACGTGCGCGTCGACGTGCTCGACGATGTTGGACCTGGAGGAGAGAGGGAGCCTTGGAGCAGCGAGCATGTGGGACTGAAAGGGCATCACTTGTCCTGAAGAATGGTTGTTGAATCACTTAAAATTATGGAGTACATATAGAGCTAGAGCTTGGGCAAGCCAGCCCTCTCACAAGCCACACCACTTAGCCATGGAGGCTAAGGCTCACACACTAGAGTCTATAATCTCACACAAGAGAGGAAATCAGCCTAGCAATCAGGCTGACCACTCACACATGACCTAGAGAGCTAGAAAATACTGTCATGGCACACTCCTAGTGGTCACATAACCCACAATCCCATGGAGAATTGCCATGTATCCATGGCTAGCATACAAGGATCTCACCTCACCTAAAAGGTAAGGAGAGATACCTTTTTCCTAGTCAGCACACTCTGACTAGGCAACCCAAGAATATAGGACCTTTTTGGATATTTCTCCCATCAGGTCTTGACCCTGGACCTCTTGCCTTTTCCTTTTCTCAGGCTAAGGCATGGAGTCATCGCCCATGGTCACCCAGATATCGGCGGTCGATGACCCCATAAACTTTGAAAATTCATATCTCCCAATCCGACCATTGGATCGGCCTCAAACTTGGACCGTAGACATTTTGCCACCTGATCTTTCCAATGAAGAAGTCGGATTGACGATCGGAGCAGGAATCTGGTATTTTCCTGGAACTTGTTCTTGTGGACCTGAAACTGAGCCGGATGGCTCCTTTCCCAACAATCTCCCACTTTGCCGCAGTCAGAGTGGGCTGAGTCCACATGCCTTCATGCAGAACTGCTGCTTCTCATGGGTCACTGGCTTGGTGCAGAAATCAGTGACCTGCTTGCTGGTTGGAGCAAANCGAAACTTCGAAAATTCATATCTCCCAATCCGACCGTTGGATCGGCCTCAAACTTGGACCGTAGACATTTTGCCACCTGATCTTTCCAATGAAGAAGTCGGATTGACGATCGGAGCAGGAATCTGGTATTTTCCTGGAACTTGTTCTTGTGGACCTGAAACTGAGCCGGATGGCTCCTTTCCCAACAATCTCCCACTTTGCCGCAGTCAGAGTGGGCTGAGTCCACATGCCTTCATGCAGAACTGCTGCTTCTCATGGGTCACTGGCTTGGTGCAGAAATCAGTGACCTGCTTGCTGGTTGGAGCAAACTCCAGCTTAATAGCACCTTCCTGCACCATGTGCCTGATGAAGTGATATGCGTTGTCAATGTACTTGGTACGTGCATGGTTCTCAGGATTCTTGGCGAGTGCGATTGCGCTCTGGTTGTCGACGCACACAGGAACTGGAACTGCTGCACTCCCACTCATCTCCGCCATGAGACGCTGAAGCCAAACTGCTTCCTTGGCTCCAAAGCTGAGAGAGACGTACTCAGCTTCCGTGCTTGAGGTGGCCACGACCACCTGCCGCTTGCTGCACCAGCTGATGGCCCCACCATTCATGAGGAACACATGTCCAGAGATGGACTTGCGGTCCTCAGGGTTTGAAGCCCAATCTGCGTCTGTGTAGCCGATGATGNTGAAGCCAAACTGCTTCCTTGGCTCCAAAGCTAAGAGAGACGTACTGAACTTCCGTGCTTGAGGTGGCCACGACCACCTGCCGCTTGCTGCACCAGCTGATGGCCCCACCATTCATGAGGAACACATGTCCAGAGATGGACTTGCGGTCCTCAGGGTTTGAAGCCCAATCTGCGTCTGTGTAGCCGATGATGTTGTTGTCGTTGCCATTGTAGGTGATGCCGATGTTGATGGTTCCAGCAAGGTAGCGGAAGATCCGCTTCACTGCCTTCTGGTACTCAGGTCTGGGGTTTGCCATGTGTTGGCTCATAACGCTCACAGCGTGTGCGAGGTCCGGCCTGGTTGCCACCATCAGGTACATGAGACTGCCGACGGCGCTCTGGCACTTCTGCCGCTCAGCTGCATCCGCTTCTCCATTGAAGCTCACGAGGTACTGTCGCGTCTCCAGCGGCGTGCCGATGGGTTTGGCCTCTGCCATGTCGAACCGTTGCAAGACGTCCTTGATGTAGCGACTCTGCTGCAGCGAGAGAGATCATGATTTGCGGTCACGCGTGATCTGGATGCCGAGGAAGTATGACGCCTCCCCAAGATCAGACATTTGAAAGCGCTCCTACATGGCCTCCTTGAACTCCTGCAGTGCAGGCATGCTATTGGAAAGGAGGAGCATGTCATCCACATACACAATGATGATAAGGACCTCATGCTCATGTTGCCAGCGATAGACGCTGTAGTCACACTCGCTACGCTCGAACCCCATGCACTGCAACGCCGCATCCAACTTCTGGTTCCAAGCACGCGACACTTGCTTGAGGCCGTAAAGTGACTTCTGCAACTTGCAAACCAGGTGCTCCTGGCCATCCATGATGAACCCCTCCGGTAGCTCCATGTAAATCTCCTCCTCCAGGTCACCGTTCAGGAACGCCGTCTTGACGTCCATGTGGTGGACCTCAAAGTCCTCTGCTGCTGCATAGGAAAGGAGCGCACGCACAGAGGCAAACTTGGCAACAAGGGCGAAGGTTTCTGTGTAATCGATGCCCTCCTGCTGCAAGTAGCCCTTGGCGACCAGCCTCGCCTTGTACTTTTCCAGGTTGCCATCTGCTCCCCGCTTCTTCTTGAACACTCACTTGCACTTGATCACCTTACGTCCAGGTGGACGCCCAGTCAGCTCCCATGTTCCATTGTCCAACTGCGACTGTATCTCCTGCTGCACGGCTTGCGCCCAATCTGCTGCATCTGGTGCAGTAATGGCCTCCTTGTATGACGTTGGCTCATCTGAATCTGCTGCAACTGTGAAGTTCATCTATTCTGGTTTCTGCAGCATCCAGAAATGGTCGCGCTCACCAGGCCAGTAACGAAGACTGGTTCTCCCACTCTGCTGCTGGTGGTGCTGCATCTTCTGCAGCATCCAGAAATGGTCGCGCTCACCAGGCCAGTGGGAGAGTAGACTGGTTCTCCCACTGTCACAGTGGAGGAAGGTTCAGGAGAGGCGGGTCAAGGAGAATATCTGCTCCCCCTGCTTCTTCAGGTGCTGGTTTTGCTGCCTCTTCGCAGATGATGTTGGTGCCGGTGACGTTATTTTCGTTGAAAATGACATCCTTGGAGATGATGACGTGACTAGTATCCCTCTCGTAGAGACGATACGCCTTGCTTGCCACGTCATAGCCAATCATCAGCATCTGTGCGCTCTTCGCGTCCCATTTCTGCTGCTTCTCCTTCGGCACGTGCATGTGCGCCAAGCTGCCAAACGTGCGAAGATGACCCACGCTCGGCTTCTTGCCGAACTACGCCTCGTACGGCGTCATCTACTCCTGGGCCTTGGTTGGACTGCGGTTCTTGATGTACACCGCAGTGCTCACTGCTACGGCCCAAAAGTCGTAGGTGAGCCGAGCCGCGTGCAGCATGGAGCGCGCCGACTCAACGATGGTGCGGTTGGCACATTCTGCTACGCCGTTCTGCTGCGGCGAGTATGGCGCGCTCCGCTGCGCCTTGATGCCTGTCGCTACGAGGTAGTCCTGGAACTCCTTGCTCAGGTACTCTCTGCCACGGTCGCTGCGTAACGCCTTGATCTTCTTGCAAGTCTGGTTCTCCACCATTGCCTTGAACTCCTTGAACCTGTCAAAGCACTGCTCCTTGGAGGAAAGGAAGAACACAACAGTGTAACGGCTAAAATCATCAATGAAAGTGAGAAAATACCTAGAGCCTCCAAAGCTCTGGTTCTGCATCGGGCTACACAAGTCTGTGTGGACCAGCTCCAACACCTCTTTCGCGCGCTCCCCTGCTCCCGAGAACGCCTCGCGGTGCTGCTTCCCCTCCAAACAGCCGATACATAACTGCTGCTCAAAGTTAGAGATGGTGGGCAAGTCACGCACCATCTGCTTCGTTTGAAGTTGTTGCAAGGCGCGCATGCCGATGTGGCCATAGCGCGCATGCCAAATTTCACTATCTGTCGCCTGCACCACTGCTGCAAGACTCTGCTCGCGCGGGATCTTGGTCGCCCCCAACAGGCGGTACATGTCGCCTTCCTTCACCGACCTGGCCAACTCCCCTCCTGTTTCCTTGTCGAGGATGTAGCCATAGTCGTCGTCAAAGACGACTCGCAGTCCTGTGTTGGTGAGAGAGGACAATGAAAGAAGATTGAACGCAGCATTAGGTACGTACAGCACACCATGGAACACTCCCACTTCAATGCCACGCGGGGTCTCCAACCACATCTCCACAATCCCAATCCCCTCAGCATACACCACCCGATCATCACCCAGAGCTATAGGACGGGGAGGGATGGACAGCAGCTGCGTAAACTACTCCTTGTGATGTGTCAGGCTCTTGGTACACCCTGAGTCCTTGTACCATGCGAGATTCGCCTTCTCCACCTGCGACATGTCAGACTTCGCCATGAAGAGACGGTCGCGCACCTCTTTGGCCACATTCATATTACCAAAGTGGCACACACTAGCCTGGTTTTGCTGCTGCTGCTGCTGCTCCTGACGCTACTGTGACTGTTGCTGCTACTGCTGTGGAGATTGCTGCTTTTGCTGCTGCTGCTGCTCCTTCTGGTCCCTCTTGAACTTGAAATACTCTTTCTTGTAGTGCCCCTCCTTCTGGCAATAGTGGCACTTGCCCTTCTTCTTGCCTCTCTGTTGCCCGGAATGCTGCTGCTGCTGGTTGCGTGAGCCCATGTCCATGAAAGCTGCTTCACTGCTGCTGCTGCCGCCATTGCGCTTTGTTGCATTGCGACACAGTTCTACCTGCACCAGGTACGTGCAGATGAAGTCCAGGTCGAGAGTCGGCTGGCACTCCAACGTCTCGCGCACCGTGTCATAGCTCGTTGGGAGTCCCCTCAGCAAGAGGAGGACGAAGCGTGTGTCTTCCATAGGGTTGCCGGCCGCTTTCAGCTGCTTTGCCAGCTCCTTTGCCCTGTCCAAGTATGCCTCCATCCCTTCGCCACCCTGCATTTTCAACGCCATCATCTTCTCCTCCAAAAGCATGAGGAATGCAGGATCCTTGCACTCATACTTCTTGCACAATGTGTCCCACCCCTCTTTTGCAGTAGCCTTGTCACTCACGTATTGAAGATGCGGGTTGGAGATGGTGTTGACAAGCAGCCTGTAGGCCTGCCTGTCCTTCTTCCACTCCTCAAATGCCACCGCTGCAGTTGTAGATGAACTTGCATCTACTGCACCTTTCTGCGGCGTCTTCCCCGCCACCACCTCCGCTACGGTGATGCCTTTTGCCTGTGGAGGCGGAGCGCGCTCGTCGCCGCTCACCACCTCCCACAAGCCCCTCTCCTCCAAAAGGAGGCGGGTACGGATCTTCCAAAACGTGAAGTTGGCGCATCCTTCTAGCCTCTCCAAGGGCTGGGCTGCTGTTACCACGCCTGTTGTTGCCATTTTGAGCTTTGGTGATGCTCAGCGCCGTCCTTGAGTGATGGCACTACCCCTGCTTCTGCTACTGCTTCTGCCAGAAATCTATCTGACAGAAAATGGACTATAGAGGCCAGCATACTGGGAATTTGGAAAAACTGAGCCCACAAATGGAAAATGCAGCTCAAACACTTTCAGATCGACACATAAAACAATAGGGGATTTTCAGAGATATGCCCTTTTGAAAACAGGGTATGTTGTTGCTCCTACTCCAGCTCAGACTAGCCAGCTTGTAAATGGCGTTTCTCCCAAACGTACCAATGGAATGAAAATATTGTTACACCAATGGAAATCTTAGGAAAAATACTTCAATTCACTTGTGCTACTTTTTAAATTTGACAAAGAAACAAGAGAGTTATGGTCATCACAAGGCGACAGTCTTACTCAGAGAGAAGAGTGTAGCCCTGGCCGACCTCGTTTTGAGCATAACTCTCAATCCGATTGTTGGATCTTCGCGATCTTGGGCTCGCTGGAAATCTTGTCTCTTGAAATTGAAGATCCAGTGGTCAACCGTCAAATTTGGTGAAGGTTTCACCCTAATCCGTCACTCTCAAAGTGAGGGCCTGTGCTCGCTGAAAGTGGCAGAACTTGGCTCTAATACCAAATGTTGGCCCTGGAGGAGAGAGGGAGCCTTGGAGCAGCGAGCATGTGGGACTGAAAGGGCATCACTTGTGCTGAAGAATGGTTATTGAATCACTCAAAATGATGGAGTACATATAGAGCTAGTGCTTGGACAAGTCAGCCCTCTCACAAGCCACACCACTTAGCCATGGAGACTAAGGCTCACACACTAGAGTCCATAATCTCACACAAAAGAGGAAATCAGCCTAGCAATCAGGCTGACCACTCTCACACGACCTAAAGAGCTAGAAAATACTCTCATGGCACACTCCTAGTGGTCACATAACCCACAATCCCATGGAGAATCGCCATGTGTCCATGGCTAGCACACAAGGATCTCACCTCACCTAAAAAGTAAGGAGAGGTATCTTTTTCCAAGTCAGCACACTCTGACAAGGCAACCCAAGAATCTAGGACCTTTTTGGATATTTCTCCCATCAGGTCTTGACCCTGGACCTCTTGTCTTTTCCTTTTCTCAGGCTAAGGCATGGAGCCATCGCCCATGGTCACCCAGATATCGGCGGTCGATGACCCCGAAAACTTTGAAAATTCATATCTCCCAATCCGATCGTTGGATCGGCCTCAAACTTGGACCGTAGAATTTTTGCCACCTGATCTTTCCATTGGTGAAGTCGGATCGACGATCGGAGTAGGAATCTGGTAGTTTCCTGGAACTTGTTCTTGTGGACCTGAAACTGAGCCGGATGGCTCCTTTCCCAACAGACGAGCACTTTTCCGGTTTCCGCATGCATCTCGGTGTCGCTGAGGTTTACGCCGGTTCCATTTGGCGGCACAGTTGCCTTTGGTTTGGCAACCGTGCTCGCGTCCACCACGAACATGTGGTGAGACCGTCACCACCTTGCCCTTGTTGGTCTGGGACGGTCCAGCACTTGTCATCTCGTCGCTCGTGCAACTAGCACATGAAGATCTTTGTGAGGAACACTTCACAACTTTGAGGAGGAATCGCCTCCTAAAATCTTTCTCTCACGATCGGTGAGGTAATTATAAATTTGATTTCTATTTTGCTAGGCCGTCACGTCGGCACAAGGGCGTGGATTTTGAAACTAGCCTTCCTAAGCCATGACTCACAGCAAATGGTAGTGACTAGAATTTAGGAAAATAGAAAATTACAAGATAATGGAAAAACAAGGAATGTGAGTGCCGCTCACAAAACAAGAGCAAAGAGTGAAAAAAGGAATTCTAACAATCCCTAGCAAATCCTTCACTGTTTCTTCCAACTTCTCGTCTTCCTCCTGTCTTCTTGTCTTCCTTGGTCTTCTCTTCACACTTCTTGACGCCTCTCATGTTCTTGGACGGTGTCTCCTTTGAGCCCGTGGCATTGGCGAACCGTAAAAAATCTTTAAAGTGTCACCGTCCGTTTTAGGGTTCTCTCAGGCCGTGAGAGTCCCTAGGCTTGAGAAGAGGCGATGTCCCAATTTTTGGATGAAGGCGTTTTGAAGGAGCCTTGGAAATGGGTTAGATTTGGTGGTTTTTGGAGGTGGGAACTTCCCACCTCGTCCAACAAAAATCTTCCTAGCCGTCTGGAAGTGGGTAGAGACTGGAGGAAAGAGGCTCCAACAAGTAGAGCTCTTTTCCAGCTCTCCAACGCACTTTACGGCGCTTCAATCTGTGAAGTATATATGTCATAATCCCTTCTCGCATTTCTGCTGCTGCTTGCAGCTGTCGGCAGTGTTTTATGTACAATATAGCCGCCATTTCCATCCAACCCTTAGTCGCGGGGATCGTCTGGCTCTGATACCACTGTAACGCGTCAAGTCTCCAAATCCTGCTCTGAAGGTTTCTTCGAAGTTCACAGAATGGTGTTCTTAGTCCGCGTCAGGGGTTTATACCCTTCGGAGGACTGAGGAACAATCGTCATCAACGACCCAGAGCAGGGAGATTCGAATATTTCGAGTCTCGAGAGGCCCATTTCCGTTTTTAGCCTTATCCCTGGTTTTGGGACCCAAACCGGAGGTTTTTACCCCGAAGTCGTGCGTTCGCACAAGTTTTCCGATTTCGAAACTCGTAGTTCGTTCTAAACAAACTCTAGTTTTGTTTTGGACGCATCGTCGCGTGCGAGGCACGATCGGTGATTTCACGCCGACTCCTCTCGTGTGCTCCTCTCGCTCCTCTCTCTCACCCTCGCTTCCTCTATCCCTCGTACTCGCTTGCTCGCTTACAAGGAGGGCGAGGGTGTTAATCCGTGTATGTATATATATGTATTCTGGTGTGTGGATGTGAGTGTGCAGGGCATGCCGGACATGAGAATGGAGACGACGCATGATGAGAGCGGGCTTCACATGCTCCAGACGCAGCAACCGCTTTATGCTACAGCTCGTGACTCACGTGCCTCGCCTCCAGCTCAGTCGCATGCCCATGCGACATTCTCTCACTTGGACCACTTGATGCTACTAAACCTAGTTTAGACCTATCCTAAGAAGTGACATACTTGACGAGTTAGGAGATAGACCTAGATTAGACCTTTGATTTTGCATGACGTAGCCCAGGTTTGCTCTCGAGGTGCAGTGGACCGAGAAATCGGTCTATGAGCGAGTTTCGCCCTCGATTAGCGAGGGCGAGCTCGCTCGGCCGGCAGGCCTCGCAGCCCGGCCGAGCGAGGAGAGAAGCATGAAACTCGTGCTGCGCTCCCTGCCCCTCTTTCCTGTCGGGTCTCGACACTTAGTGTCGAAACCCTTGTCATGGTTGTTATTGTTTTTGGTCTAGCGTACTCTGTACTTAATCGTTTTGAGTGATTCAAGTTGCAAATCGAAGCTCTCGTAAATCTCATGGTATCAGTGCCAGGTCGACGGCCTGCGCTTGCGAGAGTGGGGAGAAATCGAGCGACGTCCAAAACGGCTGCGAAGGGGAAAATCATGATTTTGACCTCCCAGGCCGTTGGAGACGAGCGCTAGCAGAGGAGAGGGCACTGCAGAGCTAGGACGACGTGCCCTGAGGTGCCTAGGGCCTGCGAGGCCAAAGGGAGGCACCAACAAGATGTAGCGGCGACAAGTGTGAACACCACGGGCCGTGCGGTCACCGGTGGTCCCCGCAAGGAGTCGCACACAGTGAAGGGAGAGGGGGCGCTAAGAGCCTGCGCCCAGAAGCCAGGACCGTACACAGGAACTTTGTGACGATGAGTGGTGAAGGATCTGCGAGGGACGGTGCACCTCGTCGTGACAATGGGGGCAATGGGAGTGCGCAATTGGCCACCTCAGCGGCAGCAGTGACATGGAGCGATCTGAACAGGATCGCGCTCCACAAGGATTTGACACCGCCACCCCTTGGAACACGCGACTTCCTTGCATGGAAGGACGTGTTCCTATCATGGGCGGCCGAGCTTGGGCTTGAGGAGCTATACCTCCACCCACCGCCAGAGGAGGTGGACGACCGGACCCTCCTCCGTGCTTACAACACTCTGACGCGGGCTTCGCCCGATGACCAGTCGTACGCCATTCGTCATTTTAGGTATGGCGGGAGAGGAGAGGAACTGAACAACCCCCGCAGTGGGGCTCCCCGCCCTGCCGAGGCGTGGCAGCACTTGGTGACGCGCAAGGAGGAACAGAGCATGGCACTGGTTATCACACTTCGTGATAAGCTTCGTCGTCTCTATCCGAAGCCTGACGCTCGGAGTATTGGGATGCGGCGATGAACATCAGGCGTCGGATCTTGGGACTAGGTGCCTCTTGCACCATCCTCGAGTGGCTCGATCCGATGCTGCTCCATCTCGGCGAGCCGTACAAGAAGTTTCGCCGTGACTTGCTGCGACGTCTTCGTGTAGCCGACATTGAAAGCACCGATCTGTCAACGGTTTTTGAAGAACTGAGGAACTACGAGGACATACTGTGGGGGGAGGAGCGAGAGGCTGGATCATCTACTGCCACAGTCTTCACACATGAAGGTCCTGGAGCCTTACATGCCATGGCCGGACAGGGAGGATATGGTGGTGGAGGTGGTCGTGGAGGCCAAGGCGGCAGGGGTCGGGGACGCGGGCGAGACACAGGGACACGCACCTGCAACTACTGTCGTCAGCCCGGTCACTACTGGCGCGCCTTTCCTGTGCTACAGCGCATCATGAGATCACAGCAGCAGCAGTACCAGCAGCAGCCCTACCAGCAGCAGTTGCGTCCACCGACCATGGGACCACTCCCTCCTCCCACCTGGGGAGCGCAGACACACTCTAGGCCACGTGGCCTCTCACCGACTGCTGCAGCCACATTTGGACCACCGATGATGCAGCTGATGATACAGCCGATGATGCAGCCGATGATGCAGCAGCCGATGATGCAGCAGACAGGGCATCCAATGATGTAGCCAACTTCCTTTGTGCCTCCCGTGCACTTCCTGCCTCCACACTCCACAGTGCCAGATCCTGCACCCGAGTGGGCACAGCGAGTGTACGCTGACATGGCGATGACGTAGGAGCCAGCACCACCGCCCCAGCATGCTGGATGGCTCCCCAGCACAGAGCTGTAGCCGCCCGAGCCGACAGTAGCACCACAGGCAGCAGGTCAGCGGCTCGGTCACACACACATCACCACATCCCACACACTTCCCATGCATGAGTGGTTGTATGATACATCATCGTCTCATCACATGTCACCTCATCGTCAGCTGTTCACCTCACTGTATGCCACGCATGATGTTGATGGGGTGAAGACTAGATCGGGGGAGGTACTTGCTGTTGAAGGTGTGGGGACCATGGCGCTCCAGGCGTCAAAGGGGGTGCTGTGGTTGACTAGTGTGTTGTATGTCCCCAAGTTGAAGGTGAATCTGTTGTCGGGGGGACAGCTAGACCGACAATCAAATGTGTCCACCATAACGCAAAAGCAACGATGCATGATCTTTGATGCCGCAGGGTCATTGCTTGCTGACGGACCACTGCATGAT
>SZWC01011094.1:6516-25626 GCA_023375785.1 Penium margaritaceum | reverse complement strand
CTGTGGTTGACTGGTGTGCTGTATGTCCCCAAGTTGAAGGTGAATCTGTTGTCGGGGGGACAGCTAGACCGACAATCAAATGTGTCCACCATAACGCAAAAGCAACGATGCATGATCTTTGATGCCGCAGGGTCATTGCTTGCTGACGGACCACCTCATGATGACATGCTGTACAGAATCACTCTCTTCCTTCCTGTCCCCTCAGCCCGAGCACAAGCACACGTCACAACCACAGTCGATGCAAAACACACTGAACTCATTAACCGTCGTCTCGCACACATCAACACGGCACTGGTTGCTGACCTCATGAAGCACACTCCTGCATACGGACTGCTACCCACTGACTGTCAGCATGGTCTAAAACCAGGAGCATGTCTTGAGTGTCATGAAGGAAAATCCCACAGTCAGACCTTTCCTACCTCAGAGAGAGAGAGCACTTCACCTCTTGCACTGGTGCATGCTGATATCACTGGGCCCATGCCTCTACCGTCCGTACAGTATGGCTCAGTGTATGTCTTGACCTTGACTGACGATTACAGTCGGTTTCGCTGGGCTTTCCTGCTGAAAACGAAAGCTGATGCTCAGCGGGACATTGTCGAATGGATAGCACTGGCAGAACGCCAAACAAATAAAAAACTGTTGAAACTGCGCACGGACAGAGGTGGAGAATTCCTTGGAACTCTTACCTCTGAACTCAAAACAAGAGGCATAGAACATCAGACCACCGCTCCCTACACGCCCCAACAAAATGGGATTGCAGAGAGATGGCATAGAACACTGGGAGACGCCTTGCGCACTCTGCTTGGGGAGTCTGGCCTGTCCTTTGGGTTTTGGGAAGAAGCCGTCAAGTACATCACATGGGTTTGGAATCGAATTCCCCAGGGTCCACTGCCTAAATCAGTGACGCCCTGGGAGCGCTGGTTTCAAGAGAAGGCAGACTTGAGACCGGCACGGGTCTGGGGAACAATGGCTTGTGTGTGGTTTGCACAACCTCAGAGAGATCACAAACCTTAGCCCACGTGGTAGATGGTGTGTGTTTGTGGGAGTGTCACATGCCTCCAAGGCATGAAGGTTCTGGGACGTCACAAATCATTGCTTTGTTGAAAGCCGAGATGCATCCTTTCTGGAACACATGCCATACAAGACATTTCGCACCTTACGGCATGTTCCGCATATTCCATCTCCACACCATTACCCGGAGTATGTGAGTGTGCCTATCTTCGTGTACCGTCCCGTGCTCACACATCGCCTGTTGCATGACAGTCTCACGGTGCACCTGTGACATCCCCAGTCCCCACAGATCTGTTAACACCGGCTGACCTAGCTAGCACAGCATCAGACACACTCCCCTCACCACCTGGCTTGGCACCAGTGCTCCAAACAGAAACTGTCACCGAGTCTTGTCCCACGGTCGTTGAGCCTGCACGCCGGTCTGCACGCAATGTTGCACGAGTGGACTATAAACAGTTGGGGACACAACTGTTTATCACACTGTTGGGGCTACCCTTGTGGACTCCACTGATGCAGAACCTCTCACACTGACCGAAGCCAGGGAGCGACCAGATGCAGCACAGTGGGAGAAAGCCATGGTTGATGAGTTGAATGCACTGCTGGAACACGATGTGTATCAACTTGTGCCATTGCCTCCAGGACGGAAAGCAATTGATCTGAAGTGGGTGTTCAAACTCAAGAGGAATCTGGCAGGCATGATTGAAAAGTACAAGGCTCGTCTGGTCGCCAAAGGGTTTCATCAAATCCCTGGACAGGATTTTACCGACACGTACGCCCCGGTTGGCAAGTACGGCACCAGCCGCACCTTGCTGGCCATGGCGGCACGAGACGATTGGGAAATACACCAAATGGATGTCAAAAACGCTTTCTTGAATGGTCCTCTTGAGGAGGAACTGTATGTGAAACAACCTGACGGATTCGAGGATGGAACTGATCGTGTCTGGCTGTTGTTGAAAGCACTGTATGGATTGAAACAAACACCCCGGTGTTGGAACAAAGAAATTCGGTGCACACCTGAATTTGGTGGATTTTCCCAAAGCATCTCTGATCCGTCTCTGTTCTTGCAGTGGCAGAGAACAGAGCCCATTGCATTGCTTTTCTATGTGGATGATTTATTGATTCTTTCCCCTTCACTCTCACTCATCTCACAGACAAAGTCATTGCTCACTGCGCACTATCGCATGACTGATCTTGGAGAAGCACACAGTTTCTTGGGCATGACCATCACACGAGACAGACCCGCACGCACACTGACCTTGCATCAAGGACGCTTTGTTGCTCATCTGACTGCACGGTTTCACCACCTTGTTCAACACTTACCACGTCAACAATCACCCATGAGCCCGGACGTCTATGCACACCTGCTTGACACACGAACCACAGACTACGGACCTGAGAGTGATCCAACACTCTATCAACAGATCACAGGCAGTCTCTCCTACTTGGCATCCACAACACGACTTGACATCGCATGTGCTGTCAACACCTTGGCTCAGTTCAGCCAGAAACCTTGCAGCACGCATCACAAGGCCTTGCTGAAACTGCTGCGTTATGTGTTGGACACTGCCCAGGTCGGTCTGGTTATCTCTCCCTCTTCAGCACCACTTTTGGACGGGTATTGTGACAGTGACTATGCACTCGATCGCGTTGCACGCAGTTGGGGGGGGTATTTCTTTCGTGTGTGGGGCATGGCTGTGTCATGGAGGAGTGCTAAACAGTCGTGTGTGGCACGAAGTGTGGCTGAGGCTGAATACATGGCTCTGGGTGAGGCTGCGTGTGAAGCCATATGGCTGAGCCGGCTGTTTGAAGAATTGGGTCTGACTGGGCATGCCATACCCCTGTACAGTGACAGTTCAGCAGCACGACGGATTGCAGCAAATGACGGTGTACTGCATCCACACACTAAACATATCAGCATCGAGCATCACTTCGTGCGAGAAGCAGTTGAAGCGGGGGAGGTTCAAGTGTGTCCTATTGCGGGCGACGCTCAGTTGGCAGACTTCCTCACCAAAGCCCTACCCTCCTCAAATCTTACCACTCAACTTACCCAACTCGGCTGCATGCCTACGGCACTCACATCCAAGGGGGCGTGTTAATCCGTGTATATATATATATATACATATATATATATATATATATATATATATATATTCCTGTGTGTGGATGTGAGTGCGCAGGGCATGCCGNTCGAGCATCACTTCGTGCGAGAAGCAGTTGAAGCGGGGGAGGTTCAAGTGTGTCCTATTGCGGGCGACGCTCAGTTGGCAGACTTCCTCACCAAAGCCCTACCCTCCTCAAATCTTACCACTCAACTTACCCAACTCGGCTGCATGCCTACGGCACTCACATCCAAGGGGGCGTGTTAATCCGTGTATATATATATATATACATATATATATATATATATATATATATATATATATATATTCCTGTGTGTGGATGTGAGTGCGCAAGGCATGCAGGACATGAGACTGGAGACGACGCATGATGAGAGCGGGCTTCACACGTTCCAGACGTAGCAACCGCTTTATGCTGCAGCTCGTGACTCACGTGCCTCGCCTCCAGCTCAGTCACATGCCCATGCGACATTCTCTCACTTGGACCACTTGATGCTACTAAACCTAGATTAGGCCTATCATAAGAAGTGACATACTTGACAAGTAAGGAGATAGACCTAGATTAGACCTTTGATTTTGCATGACGTAGCCCAGGTTTGCTCTCGAGGGGCAGTGGACCGAGAAATCGGTCTAGGAGCGAGTTTCGCCCTCGATTAGCGAGGGCGAGCTCGCTCGGCCTGCAGGCCTCACTGCCCGGCCGAGCGAGATCGAAGCATGAAACTCGTGCTTCGCTCCCTGCCCCTCTTTCCTGTCGGGTCTCGACACTTAGTGTTGAAACCCTTGTCATGGCTGTTATTGTTTTTGGTCTAGCGTACTCTATACTTAATCGTTTTGAGTGATTCAAGTTGCAAATCGAAGCTCTCGTAAATCTCAGAGGGGGGGCAAGGGAATGAGGCCACGAGGCCTCGCCCTCGAGGCCCTCGTGGCCCCTCAGCCGTCGATCGGACTGAGGCCGCGATCGGCGGCTGGCGGCTGGCTGGCTGGTGGCCGGCCGGTCACTTGGCCGACCGTCGGCCGTCCAGCTGGCCGGCGGCCAGCGAAGTGCTGGCCGTTGACGCCCCTCGCTGACGCGAGGGGTGGTGCGCAACCACCCCTCCCTTCAGCGAGGAGGGAGGGACGAACCGGCCCTCCCGCTACAATTGACCAGCCAACCTACCCGGAGGTCCCCTCCTTTCGCTCACCTCTCTCACCTCTCTTAGTCATTTTCCCCCCCTAGTCACTGACTCAATTGGTCACTTGCCTTCTGAAACCCTATGCCCTCACATCATCCAACGAGATTGGTTGGTAGGAAAAACATGCCCTAGAAACTTTCGTTTGTCTTTCACCCGCCGGAAATTTGCATACTTGCCTCTAGTTCTTCGTATGAAGAACACCACACGAGCACCCTTTTTCGTGCTATTCCCAGTGCTCATCGCACCCGCTTTATGAACCCCAAACATAAAGGTCTATGTCCATTTTTCCACCAAGGCAAACTCGTTCACCATTGTTTCCTTCTCTGATCCTTAATAGAACCTTTCACTAAGGTACTTCACTGTCTTTCCATCTTTTCCCTCTTTCCCCTCGAATTACCTTTTACAAGTCTGCTTGGTCACGGGCCGTCTGGGCCGCCACCCATGGGCCCAAGCCCGACCATACCTCGGGCCAGACTCCACACCAGTATACGTCAAGAAGAGAATATTTCTAGGCACACCACACCAACCGGAAATCCCTAGCTATCGAACAGAGAATGGGAACCCATCCCTCCAACATCTCTACAAAGTCTTCTTGCAACGTGAAACCCTTCACCAACATATAAACAAAAATGAGAAGAAAAACATACCAGCACTGTTTTCCAGTGGCAATACATCCATGATAGCCTCCTCAACACCCCCTCCGCCTTCGCACACAAGACTTCATGCTCCGTATCATCTACACATCCATTAAATTCAACCACAGGTATCAATTCCTCCCCCCTCCCTCGTCCCCACTGTGCCCACGCTGTCACGAACTAGAAACAATTAAGCACTGCTTTGTACAATGCCCTGAAATTCAACCAATCATAAAAAACCTCCGCTTCTCTTTATCACCTTCTTCCCCAAGACTGCACCTACACTACCCAACATCCTCCTAAGACCCACCAACGAGCGCATACTACGGAAAATCACACGAGCCATCATTGTTGACGTTCGTTGGCCACTCACAACTCTATGCCCTCTTGCCTCTCACACTCTGCACACACTCTGTACAGATTAAGTGACAATGGTCCCACCTGGGGAAACGTCCGATGTGCCTATCCTGGTTGGAGCCGTTGATGCCCTCAAGCTGCTGATCCCTAGGGGGCCACCGTGCCGGTCTTGACCGTGCGTCGGTGAGGAGCCGTCCTCGGTTTATTCCGAGCGGTCGGGCTCGACCCCCGAGTGGTGACGCTTGCTCACCCGAGTTTGACACTCGTGGTGGGTGAGTGCTCACCGGTACTAGTCTCGCTCGCCCCCTCCCCTTCATTTATTTGTCTTGGTTGAGTGCACAAATTTTTAAGTAAGTTACCGCATCCATGGTGTCTCTCACTCAGCGTGACTTGTTGCATTCACCCACCTCACCACACATGGCCTAGTCACGTAACTTCCCTGCAATTACTGGTATCAGAGCAATGAGACATGCCTCTCACCGCTCGGCGGTCCTGGCCTTGGAGCCCTCCGCGGTCCACGTCTCCTGTGGTCCACGCATCACCGCAGCTGCTCTCGCAGCTGCTCTTGGTCTCCACCTCCTTCCAGCCCGCAACAGCTGTATCAGCTGTGCGACGTGGTCATCCTGGATCTAACAAGGCTGTCATCCATCTCTCAGGGTCTCGCGAGTGCTCTCCCACCCGCTCGCACATGCTCGGGGACTCTCGTTGTCCCAAGCTGCTGGCACTTCTTCCACCTCTCACTCCGCCCCCTGCCGTCCCACTCTTCTCCGTAGCTGCTCTCGGCTGCCCTCGAGGCCGCCTGTGGTGCTTGGACGCACCTCCCGTCTCCTCTGTGTTCCCGGCGAGCTCCTGCTACACCCGGCTTCTCTCGCGTGCTCTCCACGCTCAGCTACTCTCTCAGCTGCCAGTCATTCTTCGCGGTCACTCTTAACCGCACTTGGATGTCCGCGACTTACAGCAGCCACCCTGGATTCACCAGCACTTGTCGGGCCCTCCAACGAGGATCCTGATTCTCCTCGCACCGCAACACGCTATGCCGACCACGGGTGGGCGGACCCTCGGGATTACAACCCTCCTACGCCTCTAGACAATGACCCACCACTCTGGTTTTGCATGCTCGACTCCTCTTACTGGCGAGAGGATCTAGAGAGGGAAGCAGCTGCATGGGAGGAAGAGATCAACCAACAGGTGTACACTGCGGACGATCTGCCACCGTCACCTCCTCTTCCCCCCATCATGCAACCGCCAGCCGGCACTCCACCTTCCACCTCTGCATCTACCGCCAATGCCACCGTCGTTCCGCCCCCCGCTGCTAATGCATCTGCTGAACCTTCACCAGCACTGGAGGTACCAGGTTTCATCCCTGTGCTTCCAGTGCACACAGATCCCATCGGCCTCGCGGGGGCCATTCTTGACGCAGCAGTAGCAGCCGCAGCAACCTTCGCTGCCACTGCCCGTGCCTGCAGGGCTCCCACTAAGACAGCCGTGGGTCGAGCGACCGACGCCTACGCACGTGCAGCAGCTTCTCTTACACTGCTTACCGCTGCCGGGGCAAACATCGCCACTCAGGTCACAGCAGTAGCAGCCTCTGTCACCGCCGCTGCCTCATCTGCTACCAACGCCACTATAGCCGCCGTCGGCTCCATCCGAGCCTCCACAGCAGTGGCTGTTCTGACCCCCACAGGTGCTCCACGGGAGCTGACTCCACACGTTACCACAGGGGTCCTCGTTGCATCTGTGTCTTCGGCAGTGGCCGGAGATTCTGTCACCGGCCTTATGTGTTTGACTGTGGCAGCTACAGGGTGGCTGGCAGTGCTCTTCTCCTCAGCAGCAGCTGTGGTGGCTCCTCTCTTTGCCATGCTGTCCCGTCACTAGCTCGGTGAGACCATCCCTCACCCTGCATGCTACAGTCCCTTCCTCTCCCCTCTCATCTGTGTTAGCGTTCTTGCTCGTGTATTCTTCTAACCTTCTCACCATGTCTGGGACAGAGGAAAAGCTAGAGGCCCTCCAGGCCGCCCTTAGCGAGGCGCAGGCTGAACACCGAAAAACGCAGGATGAGCTTGACCATGAGCAGGACGCACAGCAGGAGTTAGCCGCCAAAGTAGCTGCGTTAGTTCTTGAGCGTCTTTGCTCTGTCCCAACTTTTGCTGCAGTGCTCCATGCTGACCAGTCAGGCTCTACAGACTCTTCAGCACCACCTGCTGGTGGCATTGCCAACGCCTCCTCTCCGTCTCTCTCAGCTGCAGCAGCCTCTGCTCATGCTCTCCCACCAGCGCGGCAGAAATATTTTGAGACACCGCCACCGCAATTTACTTCCAAGCCCACCTTCACATCCTGGGAGACGCGCTTTAGTGCATGGGCTCAGGGTGAGTTCCTGTGGGAGTATTACTCGCCTGCCAAGCCATCTTTTGTGCCTCAGCCAGCAAAGGCTGCCCGTGCTATGTGGGCTCTCATCAACGCCGGCCCCGAAAATCTTCTGAATGATATTGGTACGTACAATGCGGACCCCATCCGAGGCACCAATGTAGACCCAGTGGGTGCCTATGCGCTCATCCGCTGCCGCAAAACTGTCACCGGGTATGCCGCCAAAGGCGCACTCACTGTTCAGTTCAACACGTTGCACATACGGGCGGACGAGACAGCAGATGAGTATTGGACACGCAATCTGCGCTTACTGCGTGACCTTGGCAAGGCCGCCCCAGGCCCTCTCTCCGCATGTCTGTCCATTGTCGCTGGCCTCATCCCTGAGCTGTCTAACCTGTATCTCCATGTCTCCCAGGCAGAGCTTGAGCACCTTGCCTCTGCACCTGTCCCTGCTGATTCCCCACCGGGGATTGGTCCTCTCTTTGACTTCACTGCTGCACGTCTCACTGACTGATGGAACGCCCTCCAGAACAAGCGCCTGCATCGCGCCGCCATTACACCAGTCACTACCTCCTCACCCTCCGCTTCCGCTGCAGCCTCTTCCACTGCTTCCTCCTCTCAGGCCTCAATCCACTCCACACAAGCTGCCCCGCGCGGGGGTGGCAATGGCTCCAACTCCGGCCGTGGTGGTGGTCGTGGGGGCAAAGGGCGTGGAGGTGGGCGTGGCGGCAAGGGCTCTGGCTCCTCTGTCACGGATGTCACTTGCTGGAACTACGGCGCCACCGGCCACTCTGTGCCAAAATGTCCTGCTCCCCGCGACGATGCACGCCTTGCCTCCTCCATGCGTGCTCATTGGGCCCGCACCAGTGTCACTGCCTCCTCTGTTGCTGTCACCGTGACAGTCGCGTCTTCCTCATCCTCCTCATCTGCCTTAGCCCTGACTACTACGCCGGGGCCTCTTCAGCCGACGCCTCCTGCACCTAGCCCCTGGGGTTGGATGCCACCACCGTCCGGCCCTCCATACTACGAGCCCCCGTCCTCCCACTACTCCGTACCTCACTGGACACGTGACGATGGCCACTACTCCGACCGCTCATCTGACCGCTCCTCCGAGCGTTCCTCTGATCGTCGAGACGAGGAACGCACTCTTGAGCGTCGGCTGGCTGAACTTCTCCATCTTCGCTCTCAAGGAGGTGAGAGTGTGAGTGGCCAGTCATGTGTCTCTGCCAGTGAGTCGGATTTCACTCTCCGTGGTTTTGCCTCTGGTGGTGTGCAAGGGGAATTGCCTGATGATTGTGCCTGGATTGAACACTGGTAGTCTCACACGTTACCTGCACGTCTTGGTCATTCCACCTCTTCCTCTATCCGTGGTACTGTGGCTGTCTGTTTGTTCCTTCCTTCCACTCGTGCCTCACCTGGCCTCTGGATCATTGATTCCGGGGCCACACATCACATGACCTCTTGTCATTCCTCCGTGTCCCTCGGGCCTGTTCAGTCTGTGCGTTCTGTACAAACTGGCTCCGGCCAGCTTCTCCCTGTTCAAGGTGTTGGTGTCGTCCGTTTTGTTGGCCCCGGAGGTACTGTCTATCTGCCCGACGTTCTGTACGTCCCTGACCTTGAAGTCAGTCTACTCTCTCTGACAACCCTTGACGATCAGGTAAGCCTGCACACGAAAGACCGTGCAAACGAGTACGGCTTACCACTCTGTTTGGGCAGTTTTGAGTGTTGCTGCCCGTTCTACGGCGTGCCCGATCTTAGTCAGCATTCAGATCACCTAGAAGGAGTACGTGATGGCGCTGACCAAGACTGCCTGCCCAACGGTTGAGGAGCGGAATCCTCGAATCTGCTAAGCCGGAACACTCTACCTTAGCTTTTGCCAAGTGGTGATGCACGTACGAAGAGTGAGGTGTGCTGGACTGATCGTTTTGCTTAGGTGTGGTCCACGTGTTCGGTTCTAGCTACGTAGGAGGGGATTTCGACCAATGGACTGCATGTATATGATGGCGGCCACATGCATGCAATAGGGGTGGAAGTGTGATTACGCGGCATTGTGGGAGGCCCGAATCCATGGTTCGGAGTTCGAAATCCGCCTCCGAACACGAATCCGGATCCAGTTTCGGATCTTGTCTGGGATTCACGAATCCTTGGTTTGAATCCGAGACCTGTTCCCAGGGAGCCTGGAAACCGAGACCAGGTTCGGTTCACATCCGGCAATCCGACACTTCTGATCGCGGTGCTCGCAAAGCGGCGGATTTCGAACTCCGAACCATGGATTCGGGCCTCCCACAATGCCGCGTAATCACACTTCCACCCCTATTGGCCATAGGCATGCATGTGGCCGCCATCATATACATGCAGTCCATTGGTCGAAATCCCCTCTTACGTAGCTAGAACCGAACACGTGGACCACACCTAAGCAAAACGATCAGTCCAGCACACCTCACTCTTTGTACGTGCATCACCACGTGGCAAAAGCTAAGGTAGAGCGTTCCGGCTTAGCAGATTCGAGGATTCCGCTCCTCAACCGTTGGGCAGGCAGTCTTGGTCAGCGCCATCACGTACTCCGCCTAGGTCATCTGAATGCTGACTAAGATCGGGCACGCCGTAGAACGGGCAGCAACACTCAAAACTGCCCAAACAGTGTGGTAAGTTGTACTCGTTTCCAATCAGGTAAGACCGACAATCGTCGGCCAGCACCGAGAGCACCATGGCGGACGATGAGGTCCCCGCTCACGTGCCGGCTGTCCAGGACGACCCGGCGTCCGACTCCAAGGACGATGCAGAGGAGGAACAGATCGGGGACAAGCGTAAGCGTCGGGACTCCGTCGTGTGGGGCTGCTTCAAGAAGGTCTGCAACAACTCCCAGCGCGCCATTTTCCTCCTCTGCACCAGGCATCCCAACAACCCTGTGACGATCAGTTGCAAAGATGGGGCTACCTCAGCTATGTGGAAGCACCTACGCAAGGTACACAAGGAGAGGCACGTCCAGCTTAAGGCGATGGTGGCCGCAAGCAAGTTGTGTGACGCACGGACGGCCGCGGCAGAAGCAGACGCGGAGGTCGCAGCAACGAATCCTAAAAACGCTCATGTGTCTCGTGGTGCTGCTGGTGTGGGACTCGTCTTCAAGAAGAAGTATGTCCTTAGCCTCTTATGGAAACATCTAGTCGACAAGAACTTGTCTTTCAGCTCCATGGACTCGTTTTGGCTCGCCAAAGCGTTTGCGCATGCAAATCCAGCTGCGGGTCTCCCCGGGCGCATGACGTACGCCCGCCTCATCCGGGTGGCTGCTCCGGCATACCGTGCCCGCATCAAAGTCCTCTTTGGAGCTGTGACGAGCGCCATCAGCTTCACCACGGATGGCTGGAAAGCCATCAACAACACGAAGTACTTGGGCGTCACCGCCCACTGGACCGACCACAACTACAAGGTCCGTGCCATTGTGCTAGCGTTCCCCGCCATCGCGTGTGGTGCTACTGCCGAGAACCTGTACCTCCTCCTCAAGAACACGCTGCAGCAGTGGGGTCTGTGGGACAGACTTTTCTGTCTCACAGTGGACAACGAATCAACCAACGATGCCATGATCGACCAGCACCTCATCCCGCTTAACGACTCGTTTGAAAAAGCTGGCCACATACGGTGTCTCGGCCATGTCATCAACCTGGCCGTCGGAGACCTTCTCAAGCAGCCGCGGGTCGCTGCAATCCTCAGGCAAGTTCGGGCGATTGCTGTCTTTGTGACGAGGACCCCGACCCGAGAGGAGTCCTTGATGGAGGCAGCGAAGGAGGCGGGCGTGAAGTACCTTTCCCTCTGCCTCGACACTGAAACGAGGTGGAATAGCGCGCTCGACATGTGCGAGCGCGTCATCGGCCTCAAGGACGTGCTGGAGGGATGGCTGACGGACTTCGGCCGAGATGGTGCTGCACTGAAGCCGACATTTGACGACTGGGATCTCATTGCCCAGGTGACCATCATCCTGAAGCCATTCAAAAGCTTCACGGATGATATTTCAGGTTCCACGTACCCGACCCTTTCACTCGTCATCCCCTTCAACGCTTCGCTGCTGGAGAAGATGCAGGCCTGGTTGGTTAAGGCGCTGGCAGCCGAGAAGAAGAGCAAGCGCAGGGGAAACGCTGGCCGTCTGGACTGTATGGAGTAGCTCCTCCTGGAGCTGAAGGATGGCATTGTCGCGTGCATTGCCAAACTGGACAAGTATGTCAAGCTGCTGATAGAACGGCATGTGCTGGCAACGGCATGCGATCCGCGCTTCAGGTTGCGCTTTTACGAGCGCGTCCACCCTAAGGTCGGCATCAACACAGCCGCAGAACTGCAGCTGAAGGTGGTGGACATGTTACGCCCCTACAATGAGAGATTCCTGCAACAACGTGAGGCGGATGAGGCTGCAGCAGCAGCCCTTGAATCGGCAGCCACAGACATGGTAGTGCAGGCAGCATCCGGCACATCAAGCCAGGGCGAGGCCGCTGCAGCTACATCATCATCTGCGGCGACACCTGCAATTGCAGGTGAGACTTGGTTACATGTTTCAGATTTGGCGGTCCATTTAGAAGCATGTGCAATGTGGTTGCAATGCACAAAATTCATACCATACCCTTACTAACAAATGGAACAATGTCTGTCTACATGTATGCAGAGACTCAACAACAAAACCGATATGGTGCCACTTCAGGCCCACGTCAAAGCCAGCGCATCAGCGCCAACCAGAATCTGCTGGAGGCTGCACTCGAGGATGCAGCTGCCGACATGTTTGCTGAGGACGACCAGAACCAAGAGCAGGCCCAGCCAAGCTCACTGGAGCTGGAGGTGGAAGCGTGGGCCAAGGAGGAGAAGAAGGGCCGCGGGTGCAACATTCTGAAGTACTTGAGGAAGAACAAAACTCAGTTTCCCACGTTCCATCTTGCTGCCCTGGACCTCTTTGCNAAGCCAGCGCATCAGCGCCAACCAGAATCTGCTGGAGGCTGCACTCGAGGATGCAGCCGCCGACATGTTTGCTGAGGACGACCAGAACCAAGAGCAGGCCCAGCCAAGCTCACTGGAGCTGGAGGTGGAAGCGTGGGCCAAGGAGGAGAAGAAGGGCCGCGGGTGCAACATTCTGAAGTACTTGAGGAAGAACAAAACTCAGTTTCCCACATTCCATCTTGCTGCCCTGGACCTCTTTGCAGTCCCGGCAACAAGTACACCTTCAGAGAGGCTGTTCTCACTAGGCCGCCATGTCATTACAGACTTCAGACAGAGCCTGATTGACCTGACAATTGAGAACCTTATGTTGCTGAAGTCGTAGGTGAACGACCCGGCACTTGCAGACTTTCCAGTGGCTCCAGACGGAGAAGTGGCATTAGAATTGGAAGCTGAAGAGAAACGTGTGAACCTTGACCGCCGTGCAGCACATGTGGCTCTGCAGGAGGATGGTGATGACGCAGACGGGGATGAGGTTGACGACGACGACGTTGCTGATGTAGGAGAGGACAACGGTGCTCCTGGCAGTTCCTGTGGTGTTGAGGCAGAAGCATGATAAATGTTCATTGAGGTAGAGCAGGCATGCCGTCATTCAGTCCATTAGGGGAACAGGCATGCCATCATGCGGTTCATTAGGGGGGAAGGCATGCCGTCATGCGGTCCATTAGGCAGGGTAGGCATGCCGTCATGCAAGTGAAAGTGGGGTTCTTCTTACATGTCACATTTGAGATTGTCATTAGCCACAAGGTTTCCTTGCATTTTGAAGTACAAGTGTACAACAGACTCTTCCATGAAGTGCAATTCTCATCATGTCAAATGGAATTGAATTGAGTGTGTGAAGTGTAATTCTCCTCATGTGACATGGAATTGAACTGAGTGTGTGAATTTCGATTCTCCACATATCACATGGAATTGTATTGCTTTAAAAACAAGAAGGATTTGATGGATTCGTGAATCCACACGGATTCGCGAATCCGGGTCTCAGATTTGTGAATCTGAATCCACCCTTGGATTCAAACTCACAAATCTGAATCCAAGTCAGGATTCGTGAATCGGATTCGGTGTGCAGTCTTACGATCAGGGCATGAAATTCTTGTCCAGCCACGGCCTTGCTTCCATCTCACTCCGCTCTTCTGGCCGTGTCGTTCTACGTGGTGTGCGCTACGATCGCTTGTTCCGTGTGCCGCTCACGTTGCCCTCACCTTCCGCTGCGTCTGCTTTTGTTCACGTCGCTCCCTCGCTGCCCCCTGATCATGCTGATCTCCTGCATCGTCGCCTTTGTCACATTCACACTGCCGCAATCCAGCGCCTTCTTCACCTTCAGCCTGCACACGGCCTTGATCCTGCCACTTTCTCTCCTCCCTGCACATCCACCTGCCTTGACTGTGCCAGTGGCAAAATGCGCCGCTCACCCTTCTCCACCTCTGAATCTACTACCTCGCACCCACTTGATATGGTGCATGCTGACGTCATGGGCCCGTTGCCCCAGGAGTTCCTTGGTGGCATTGGGCGTTACGTCCTGTGTCTCACTGATGACTACTTCCGCTACCGTTGGGTCTTTGCCCTGCGGCACAAGATTCAAGTCACCGACGTCCTTGAGTCCTGGCTCCCGCAGGCCGAATGGGCCTGCCTCCGGTCCTTGCGCATGTTTCGCAGCGACCGTGGTGGTGAGTTCTTTGGTCCCATGTCTCGCTTTCTTGAGTCTCGTGGTGTGCAACTTGAATCCTCTGCCCCCTACACACCACAGCAAAATGGTGTGTCGGAACGCGGGAACCGCACTCTTGCTGATGGGGTTCGTTCTCTGCTCTTTGCCTCCGGCCAGTCTCCTCTTTTCGCCTTTGAGGCTATGTCCTACATGACATGGGTCTGGAACCGCATTCTGCATGGGCCCCTTCCTCACACTGCCACTCCCTTTGAACGGTGGACTGGCTGGCGTGCCGACCTTTGTCTTGCCCGCGTGTGGGGCTGCCTTGCCTCCGTCTGGGTGCCCACCGACCAACGTGATGGTAAGATGTCCCCTCGTGGTCGCTTGTGCATCTTTCTTGGTGTCTCTCCATTCTCCAAGGCGTGGCGCTTCCTGAATCCTTCCCGCTGCCGTGTCATTGAGTCTCGTGACGCCCTCTTCTTTGAACACCTATTTGAGCGTGACTCTCCCCGCTTTGGCGGGTCCCTTTCTCCGCCCTTTCGAGGTGGGGGTGGTGCTCTGCCCTCTGGGCCTACTATTCTCCCCTCAAGGCGTCCCTCGGTCCCCTCTGTCTCCTCCCCTTCCGAGCAGAGTTCTCCTTTGTCTGAGTCCCCCTCACCGGCCTCATCCCCCTCCACGGCTCCCTAGGCCTCACCCAGCCCATCTCCTGGCTCTCCTACCGCTGTCTCTCCCGCGGCTTTGTCGTCTTCCCCTGTCTCCTCAGAGCCAGCTCTTGACTCTTCCTCTTCGCCTGCACCACCTCTTCACACTGCTCCCTCCTCCTCTGCGTGTACCCCGTCCATTCCCCTAGTCTCACCCTACACGCGTGGTGGGCGTCTCCGGGCTCTCCCCTCGCAGCCTCACCTTGTCGTCTCTGGTGACCCTGGTCTACGTGCACTTGGTCTCACCACCTCTGGCCTGTCTGTAGCAGCGTCTGTCATACACCCCAGCACCGCACTTGGCTACTCTCTTGTCGAACACGAATTCCACTCAGCACTGTCCTCACCTGTCGCTGGGTATGTCCCCTCGTGCTTCGCTGCCGCTGGCCTTTCTCCCCTTCCTCCCGAACCACTGACTGTGCAGGCAGCTCGTACAGCCTCTGACTCCCCGTTGTAGGAGCAGGCCATGAAGGCCAAACTGGATTCCCTGTCTGATCACGGCGTGTATGAGCTTGTCGACCTCCCACCGGGTCGCAAGGCAGTTGCTGCCAAGTGGGTGTACAATCGTAAGCTGAATCCGGACAACACAGTTGAACGATACAAGGCTCGTCTCACTGCCAAAGGGTTCTCTCAGGTCCCCGGTGTCGACTTTGACGAGACCTTTGCTCCAGGTGTTCGCTACACCACATCCAGGGCTCTTCTCAGCCTAGTCGCTCAGCATGACTGGGAGCTTGAGCAGATGGACGTCAATAATGCCTTTCTACATGGCAAGTTGGATGAAGAGATCTACATGGTACAACCACCCGGCTTCTCCGATGGCACCGACCGGGTTTGGCGCTTGCGCAAGGCTCTCTATGGCCTCAAACAGTCCCCACGGTGTTGGAACCAAGAGATCACATCTACCCTTGAGAAAGGGGGTTACAAGCGGAGTGTCGTGGATCCGGCACTGTTTCTTGGCCCTCCCACCAAACCACTCGTTGCCATTCTTGTGTACGTGGACGACCTTCTCATTGCCTCTCCCAATGCTGCTTCTGTGACGGCCGCCAAGTCCTTTCTTCAAGTAGCATACAAGATGAATGATCTTGGTCAAGCCTGTGTCTTTCTAGGAATGGAGTTAGAGCGGGACCGCGCACGTCGCGTCTTGGATGTGCATCAGGCTGCATATGTGCGCAGCTTGGGGGAGCGTTTTGCCCTACTCCTCGTGTCCATCCCCACAGCGTCCACGTCCATGACTCCCGCTGGTCAGTCCCTCCTGAAGTCACCGGAGCTCTCAAAGCTGGGGTAGACAGTTGACGTGACCGACTACCTCCGTGTCATTGGCTCCCTAATGTTCCTTGCCACGACCACACGTGCGGATGTGAAATTTCTGTCTCAGTTTTCTCAGTGCCCCCGCAAGCGTCACCTCAAGGCAGCGTTGCGAGTGGTGCGGTACGCTCTCTCCACGCCTCGTGTTCGACTGCACTTTCGTGCACAGCCCTCGGTCGTAGTGGACGGCTTCACAGACAGTGACTGGGCGCTTGACTATGATGCTCGCAGACGTACAGGGTACATCTTTCTGGTTGGTGACACTACAATCTCCTGGAAGAGTGGCAAGCAAGGGTGTGTAGCACGCAACACTGCTGAGACTGAGTATGTTGCTCTTGGTGAAGGCACGTGTGAAGCTGTCTAGCTGTGTTGTCTTCTGCAGTAATTGCGTGTTCCCATCCACTGCATCACTCTGCGCTGTGACAACCAAAGCACAAAAGCCATTGCTGAAAACAGTGGCATGCATCACTCACGCACCAAACACATCAATGTGGAGCATCATTTTTTTCGTGAATGCATTGCTGCTGGCATCGTCCAATTCGCGTGGGTGGATACACGATCGCAGAGACTTGACTTTCTCAATAAGGCCCTCAGCCGAAACGTCTTTAAAAGTGTTGTTCACTCTGTGGGTCTCATCAGTCCGCATGATCCACGTTGATTGTCGGTGGTTTCGCTCTCGCACCTCTTGTGATTCTTTCATGAGTGTGTGGGTTGCTTGTCTGCGGGTCATCGGGGAGTGTTGAAGTTCGTTGGCCACTCACAACTCTATGCCCTCTTGCCTCTCATACTCTGTACAGACTCTGTACAGATTAAGTGACAATGGTCCCACCTGGGGAAACGTCCGATGTGCCCATCCTGGTTGGAGCCATTGACGCCCTCAAGCTGCTGCTGCTAATGGACCCAGGAATGCCCTCGGGCACAAACGTGACCATTGCATGACTCTCCATGAATTTCTATGACCCTCTGTGATGCGGTAGATACTAGGGCCCGTACATTCTCACTGCCGTGCCCTGCATCATGTTACCTTGCCTTGAATGTGATAGGAGAGCTGCATATTTCCTGGGTGTTGATCCCTAGGGGGCCACCGTGCCGGTCTTGACCGTGCGTCGGTGAGCAGCCGTCCTCGGTTTATTCCGAGCGGTCGGGCTCGACCCCGGGTGGCGGCGCTTTCTCACCCGAGTTTGACACTTGTGGTGGGTGAGTGCTCACTGGTACTAGTCTCGCTCGCCCCCTCCCCTTCATTTATTTGTCTTGGTTGAGTGCACAACTTTTCAAGTAAGTTACCGCATTCATGGCATCTCTCGCTCAGCGTGACTTGTTCCATTCACCCACCTCACCACACATGGCCTAGTCACGTAACTTCCCTGCAATTACAACCATATTCCACCTTCTATGGCAAGAAAGATGGGCCCAACCAACACATAATCTCATTTCGACAATTCTGGTGACCATACCCCACCTCCTTCAAGAACACATCACCCACTCATCGCCAAGAGTAGCAAAGCTCCCTCCTGTCCAAAAAGGGAAGAAGACATATCAACAACTCTACACCAAAATAACACACCCTCCCTTCATGTGCAGCGCACAAGAAGGGAGAGAACATCTAATAATTAGAATGACACAGAAATTCCACTGTTGGTGGAAACATCTAGGGTTATATAAGCTGAATGTTGTTTGGGGGGCCGGGCTCAATTCTCGGGCTTTTTGGTGTCTTGGAGACCCTCCCGATCCCACCGATAATGACCACGAGACCGAAAAAACAAGGGTCCAATGTTGCACTAAGATGCACAGGGTTACATAGTAACATGTGCAATTTTGGACAAACGGGGAACACAATTTATTTTTTGTGAAAACACAAGTATTCCATTTGTAACTCTTAGTTCAAATTTTTTTATTAGGAGTCCATGTATAAGTTTGGCTTCTTTTCAAAGTACTTCCAAATGCGATGTTCTTCAAAAGAGATATTGTGGAATGGTTATGTAAGGAAAGCTTAGAATTAATTATACGTACAGTATCGTATCATTTACCCACATGGATTTTTTTTCTGGACTACGTTCCGCACATTCATTGTATCCATACATGTGTTCATGTTTGTATACATTTACATGCATCCATCTATAACCTTTTATAAGGAAAAAAAGGCATCAAATGTGTTCATTTTATGTAGTTTGTCCTTCATACATCTATGATTCAACCATCCTGTGTGAATGATCCGTCGTGACTTTGTCTTTGACCACTATTTGTAATTTCAATACAATTAATACTTTGTATTACATAATTATTGGTATTATTTCACTTTTCCCAAGCTTTCCTCCTCCTGTAGATCATAGATTCAACATTTCAGACTTTCACACATTTTTTTTATGAAACCGAGTGTTTTTTTCAGCTATCTTGGAATGTGTACAACTTGGTTCTTCGCTTGTTCATTTCGAGTCCGGAGAATGATGCGGCCACATGAGCTCGTCTCGTTGACTAGACTTGAGCGTGTGAGAGAATTAAAAAAACATTTCGAATATTCTTGGTTTATTTCTTGCGTCCTACAGAGACACAAAGTAACAAGCACAGATCACGTCCCAAAACAGGTCCAAGAACCGATAACAATAGGTTACTACGTAACACAAACAAGAGGCAGGTGATGCACGCAAAGCGTGCATAGGGTTACATAGCAACGGAGAACAATGATTCATATTGGTATATCTTAAGAGGCTAAATAATTGCCCGCAATCTGGACCACATAATGGAAGGTTTGCCATGAGAATTTAATTCATCCATGGAAACCAAAAATGGTTGTAAATGGACTGCCAAACTGTCACCCGCATTCGTTCAAACTAATTT